>CAUOFW020005946.1:552385-568302 GCA_963454935.2 Ilex paraguariensis
GGGGAGGGGTCTTCATTTAACTCTCAATAGATTTTTACAGCACGAGTCTTACAGTAAATTTTACCAAGCACCTAGAGACTCCCCTCACAATAATCACCCTTAGTTCAATTTTTTGAGAATCATACTATCCCCTTGATACTTTCATGCTATGCGCTTTTTTTTTGTAGTTGTTATGGTTTCTGTATGGTCATGACTACTTTATGATCATAATGGCAAGAATGTTGCTCATATGCATGAGCTGAAGCCACTCTTTTGGGGTCTCTGATCAGGGTTTGATCCTTGATAGATCATATAGACTATATAGATTTTAAGTGGTTGGGATGATCATGGTGAGATTGAGGGTCCTTGCGAATATCTAACTAGTAATTCTTTGAGGAAAAAGAAAGAAACTAAGAGAAAATAAAAAAAGGGGAACATTCACAAGCATGCACAGATGAGTAACACATACAAGTAAAATTTCCCGCGACCAAAGTACCAAATGATTTCTGAATTGGACAATATATAGCAAAATAAATTCATGTAAAAGATCAGCATTTTCACCGGTGAAAGTTGTTTTTGGCAATTTAAAAGATCAATAGGTGATCAGAGTGAATGAGCAACCTGGTCAAGATCAGGAATGTTGCTTGTGGTTTGCACCTTTCCTAATCGTCTCATTACCTTATTGAGAACTTATGGTTATATAGCAGGGAGACGAGTCTATATTTCAGTCATTTGTTCAAAGTTGTGGCTCTCTGTACCCTTAAACTTGGTATATTTTCAAAAGTGTTTTCTCAAATGACCTTAATTTTTGATTCAGGTCATTGGCAAAGCATTGGTCCTTGATGAGATAATCAATTATATCCAATCCCTACAGCACCAGGTCGAGGTGTGTACCCTTCTTTTGATGATGGATTGCTGCAGTATTGTGTTTGAGATTGTTCGGCTTTTGTTCTTGGGATTGAATTATAAGATTCTGCTGGGTGTTGCAGTTCCTGTCAATGAAGCTTGAAGCAGTCAATACGAGGATGAACCCTAGCATTGAAGCATTTCCTTTAAAGGATGTAAGTTTGAAATGTTAAATTTTTATTAGAAAACATCTATATTTGCAAAAGGTTTGTTTCTCACTTGGACCATCAGCTCCAAACTTTATTTCCTTATTACCTCTTCTTTTGACGATGGTCAAAGAGGCTGATATTCATCAATGTTTAAGGTGATAATAAGTGAGCTGGATGACAGATTCAGTTATCCAGTATTGGGGCCTATCAGATGTCTGGCTTCGTATAATGTTTGTTGAGGGTACCATTAGCTTTTAGCAACTACATCCACACTATTGTGTACATTATCCCATCATGCAGGTGTTGTTTTGTGTTTAGATTTGACTTGAATATTTTCACAATTAGCTTTGCAGTCATTACAGGAGTCTCTTTATTTTCCTCCGATGAGAATAATTTCATGAAGGCATATTTGAAGCATAAACTATGCTTAAAGTTTGCGTTCTCTTACGATTAAACATGTCATAGTACGAAACCATAATTTTATAGATGAACTAAATGTCCTGTTGATGTCGCATAATGGATAAGACTCTACATTTTTCATAGAAAGGGTGGGGGTGGAACCTAGCCTTTTTTACTACGAACAGTAATGGAAAGGGAGATGTAAGGAAACAGACAGATAGATGGTGGAGGCTTCCTTCTCCCCCCCCTCCTCCTTTTTCATTCATTCTTTCTTTCTTGTGCCCCTGATTTTGATTTCTGCGTAAATATTGTGAAAACTCAATTTGATGTTTCAGTTTGGTCAACAAGCATTTGATACAGCAAGCATGCCATTTGGTTCACAAGCTACAAGGGAATACGGCAGGGCTTCATCACCTGACTGGTTGCATATGCAGATTGGTGGTGGTTTTGAGAAAACAAAATAACGTCAGTACTCATCAACTGGTAATAATAGCATAAAAGGTCATGCTTCCTTCTTCTGTAACTGCCCGAAAATATAGCCATTTCTCGGATCAAAAAGAGACTATTATGATTTTCTGCGTCAAGCATGGGGCTGGCTGTGGTTTCTGCCTTTAAGACTGTTGTGATAGAAAACAAATTAAATTATCTCCATACATCTTGTAGCCATGTTTCTGTCCTCAATCTAGTACGCAAAAAGAGTTTGTAGAACGAATGCTGATCTTCCGAGATTGTTCAGAAACTGTAAAGCTTCCATAATTTGTGTCAAAGTTGATTTAACATGCGGTGTATTAGAACTCTGAAGGTACATTCAATAAATTGTAAACCAGTTTACTGCTTTCTTTTGAAGTTGAAGACTCTAAATGTTGATATATTTCGTGCAGAATGTGTACGCATAGACATACATGATTTACTTACTTAATCTCCATTACGAATCTTTTGTTTACCTTGGTGTTTCTAGCAGTCCACTCATTTTCGTCCAATCTCCTGTTATGGTAATACATGTATTCAGAATTTGACCCATTTTCTCATTGTGTGAAGGTTACAGAATAAAATAAATCATATCGAATAAACAGATGAAGAAACTGGCTCAAATTTTCTCAGTAATGGCCCGGCTGGAGGAGATATACTGAGGGCCTGTTCGCCATTGCCTGACTGTGTCTCCTCCTCTTAAACCGTTAGATTTGGTAGTGTCTCGGAAGTCAAGGTCCGTTTGGCAGTGCTTAATATAGATTGAAGGGCAATAAGTTTTTTTTTTAATCACATTATTGTGAAAAAAATACAGCATCAGACTTAATCCAAGGACTATGAGCCAATGATACAAAAATAGTAGTTGTCTACTGTACTAAAAAAAAAAATCGGTACCATATTGATTTTTATCACTGTTGTGGTACCTGTTTTTACCATTTTTATTTTTATAGTACGTAGGATTAATCTTAAAACAATTACCACAAAAATAATAAAATAGTTATCACAATAATAAAAAAAATACTCACAAAATTTGTAAATTATCCATAATAATGATAAAAAAATNTCACAATAATAAAAAAAATACTCACAAAATTTGTAAATTATCCATAATAATGATAAAATTTTNATAAAATAGTTATCACAATAATAAAAAAAATACTCACAAAATTTGTAAATTATCCATAATAATGATAAAAAAATTTTGGTAAAAAATAACTTATAAAAATATCAATTAAAACAATAAAATTTGAAGGTATATTAGCATAGTCAAGTTCCCTACAAAAATATGCAAAGAAGAGAAAGCTTGTAGAAGAATTGTGCATGTGAAATGACCACATTGGGCCTAAAACGATGCTTATATCGTGAGATGCAAGGAGAGTGATTAGACATGAAAGGTGCATGCTTTTTTGTACCTCGAAATTTATTGGTTTCCCATGTTTCAGAATCAGAACTTGGGTATCTTTGTGTGTGTGTGTGTGCATGTTCAGTTATTCCGGCTGCTTATTACAAAAATCATATCGAATTTAAGGGGACAACCCACAAAGTTGTCATGTACGAATCCATAAAGGAGATAAGATTTTATGTAAGATATGCAAATACAGGGCCATGCCAACTGGTTTGATTCTTTGAAGATTAGGCTTCCTTCCTTCATGGATTAACATTATGAGCCGTGTTCATCTGACTCAACGTTACTAGAATTGGAAGTCAATTTGATATGTGATATAGTTATAAAAACACCATACAATATTTTTTGGTACTGCATAGACTTCATTGATATGATATCTTGAATCGCAATTAGTTCTAAAATCACTTTCGATCCATAAATATAGAGTTGATTGCTATTAGCACTCATTTCCTATTATAAAAAAAATAAAATATATAATTACCCTTTTTGAAAAAATTATATATAATACACATTCATACGAATACTATTTATTTTATATTTGTGATACATGTTTCAAAAGTGAATTAATTTGGGGTTATTATTGTAATTTAGGATTGGACATTCCACTCTATTTAAAATCGTTGTACTTAGGTCATGGGTCATCAAAAATTGCTTGTACTACAAGTGTAAAGAGCATGTGATCAATTGAAACAATTCTCGATTATAAATTTAAAATAACACGAGATGACTTGATTGTTGATCCGAATGTTGAGAAAACAAGTGAGAGATGGGATTTATATGGAAGCAAGGTGATAACTAGTGGCATACAGGCATGGAATTACTAAGTTATAGTTAAACTTCCAAATGAAGCTATTACTACAGTGAGTAGCATTTGATTCTTCAAATCACAACTTTTTTTAATGTTTGTGTGGTAAAGATTCAAATGGTGTGGCCCTACCAAATATGCGATATGCTCTAGTCCAATATTAGGAGTAACTAAGGTGTGCTATATTCCCCCAATCAAATGCCACTGTTCCAAGGAACCAGCTTCCCTCAAGGGAAATTCTAGTTTATTGGCATCCATATTTACTATTGAATAATGTTATTGAGATCTAAAAATCGTAATTTTTAGGTATGGTCTAGTGATAAACTCTGTCTTTTTGTAAGCAGGATGTCTCAAGTTTGATACTTCTTATACCTCCTAAGGTCATCCACCTTTGTTTTTCAGGAGACATATCCTTAAACTAATTTGAGTTATGGTGACTAGTCTTAGAACTTGAGGGAGTAGTTGGCGCAAACCTGAATATCCTATAAAAAAAAAAAGGAACCTAAAAATTTGATATATTNTTAGGTGTGGTCTAGTGATAAACTCTGTCTTTTTGTAAGCAGGATGTCTCAAGTTTGATACTTCTTATACCTCCTAAGGTCATCCACCTTTGTTTTTCAGGAGACATATCCTTAAACTAATTTGAGTTATGGTGACTAGTCTTAGAACTCAAGGGAGTAGTTGGAGCAAACCTAAATATCCTTTAAAAAAAAAATGAACCTAAAAATTTAATATAATCTACGACCCAATGATGTAGTATTGACATGGTCTAATACAACTATTATAGCTCTAACTATTGGGTTTCATCATTCGGACTTTATCACTTAACCCATTATTAGAACATCTCTAATCCTTATCCTTTTTTAAACTCAAATTTAAAAAAGAGCAAACAACTCTTGAAAACTTTCTCTTATACTAGATCCATACTAATTGTCATAATATTTTATATTCTTTTAAATTTGAGTTTCTTCGACGAAGAAGTCTATATCAAATCAAGTTTTTCACTTTTTTTTTTACTCAAATTTGAGTAATGTTTTAAATTTCTCTTGAAGATAGTCTTAAATCAACAAATTAAATTCATATTATAAATCCAAATAACATTATTCTTTGCTACATTTCCTTCTATACTCCATTCCAAAAGGGTATAGAGAAAAAGACTTGTGGTTCTTTTAAAATTAGCAGCCTCCAATGTGTGTGGACCATAGTAGCAGGAATTGTAAAGTAGAAAAGGGCTGGATGCGGGTGTTTACCAAGTATAAATGATTTATTTTTGTTGGTATCTTATCAAAAATCACAATCAAATCTAAGTCAAATTATAATCTAGACAGATGAAGATATATATATATATATATATTTCCTAAGCTTATGGATTGCCAAGAAACAAAAAAGATACTATCAGATAAATCTTTTTTATTTAATTCCGCAACAACTTATATAATATTATTTAAAAAATTTAAAAAAATTCTTATTTTTTGTTTATAATATTTGTTAAATACTCATTTTTTATCTGCACTACCAGTTAATTTTGTTATTCGTATTAAATTTTAATTTAATCTATTTATTACTTGGGTTAACTAAGCGTTTGATTTTTGAGTTTTGTATCGGATCGAGTTCGTGTTAATGGATAAAATTAGTATCCCAAATCAAACTCAATAAACTCGAGATTGTAGTTGTCTTAGAGACAACAGCACACTGTTGGGCTGTTTATGCAGGCTAAATTTTGTGTTTTTTAGCCATAAATTGTTTCCTTAGAAAAGATGTAATCTCGTTGTAATCTAACACAACAAATATACCTAAGAATCTAGTTTTCGTTTTACTGTACGTAAGGAATTATAGTAACGTACGTTGGTCTCGTAGGTGCATGAAAATACACAATTCAAAGCAAAAGCAGATCGTCGTATTGGACTTTATAAAGCAAACTCTCCTCTCTCTCTCTCTCTCTCTCTCTCTCTCTCTGGGTTCGAGAAAAGAGTAACAGGGTCACTACAATCTATAAAGAAAACCAATCACTCTTAACCCTTGAAGTGAAGAACTGGCCAAAGAGAAAAAAATATTCTACCCTTAACCCACCATCACTTCTCTTCCCTCTTGTCTCTCCGTCTTGCCTCCCTTTTCTTGGAGACCCACAACCATTATCTACTTGTTCTGATTTCTTCAACCATCTAATTTCTATAAGCACAAGCCTTTTGTTCTTTTGAGGAAAAAATTGTAGAGAGTGTGAAAAAGAGATATGGGTTGTAATGGTAGGTCTTTTAAGGCCTTGTTTGGGGTACTACTTGCATTGCTTGGATTCATTTGGTTCTTCTTAGTTGGATTTACAGAAGCAACGGCAATCCTAATCCCGCGGCCGGCCGGAAGTTTCAAACATATAACGGAGAGAGGAGGGAAGAAGTCTGGTGTTCATCAAGTGACAGATCTCAACTACATGAGTAAAAGAAAGGTTCCTAATGGACCTGACCCCATTCACAACAGGTATATATATGCACAAGTCTTTGTAGTTTATGTATTGTGTTGGTAATAGTGATAGGCTCAAAAGTCATATGGACAGTGCAAATGAAAAACAATCTCACTCGTGAACGTAGATAGAAATTCTACTTAACTACGTAAATTCTCGTATTTGTTCTTGATTTTCTTACTTAGTTTGATTCTTTACCACACTTACACTGCTCACAACACGTATGCATCAAACACGTGTGTTTGTGCTGTTAATATCACGTTTTTGATACTCTCATAATGGAGAGAATTATCGAAAAAAGAGCGAACTAAAAACCCAATAAAAAAAATAAATCGCTCAATTATGCACTTTGCTTGAAAGAAAACAAAGTCTTTGATCATAATTATCAAAGTCCTTTTCAAATTGAAGGATTGCTCTATAGCTTTCCTTTGTTATCTTATACAAATCAAGCCTAATCGTTAACCTACCTAATCCTTATCGTTTGCCTTCGATCAAGGGATAGTCTCCTTCAACCTAACATGCAGTTCTTCTTTCTGTTTGTTTTTTCTTTCTAATTTGTTAAATTTAGATATTAGGGTTGGCATGAACAATGCTATTGAAACTTATCTTATTGACCTAATTTACTATAACAATTAGATTGACTGTGGATCTTATTAAACATTGAAACTTTGTTTTAATCTAACAGTTACAATAAAATCGCATTATTAGGTCAACAAAATATGTTAAATTTTTAGATTCCAATAACATTACTAAATCTATAATACTGCAAGTACTTTTAGATCAAGTACTTGTTCAAGCTCTCTCAAGGTTCCTTTTTAAATTGTTTGCAAGTACCACCACTTAATCACAAACAAAAGTAAAAGAAAGAATAATGCATGTCTCTCCACTTTATTCCATCAATAATTATGTGTTATTAAAGCTATATAACATTTCATTTGTTCTCTACGTTTATGAAGCCTTTAACCTTTTTATGTTGCCTTTCTTTTTCATCTCTCTTTCTTCTTCTAGTACACATAAGGAAATACATATATATTTTGAATATTTTTTACTCAGCATTATATTGTAGATTCAAAAGCTTAAGAAAACCGATAATCCTAAGTCCAAGCACCAACTTAGAGTAGATGTGAACTTATCAATTAACCTAAATCTCTTGTCGCAACCGTTTCAAAATTTCAATTCAATTTTTTTTTTAACAAACACACACAAGGGGTAGTTTTTCTTGTTATCACCACACATATAAGCATCTTAATTATCATAGTGAGATTCCCTCCAATGCACATTTTCTTGTGATTTTGTACATTAGTGTTTAATCATCGTTTTTTTTTAAAAAAAATTATATATACCTGATTCTTATGACTAACTCAATAATTAATATTATGGTAATTACTTTTTTTTTTAATCAAGAATTCTACTACATAAAACAAATTATCTGAATAGAGGTTGATTTTTGGTGAATCTTATTGTCAAATCACTTTGCTTTTTGAGTAGGAGAGCTGGAAACTCTGGACGACCACCTGGTCAAGCTTAGGAAGGCTGCACCAGAGCCTAAGAAGATTCACCAACTTTACTGTTGCGCCAAAACTTGCAGTTACAGGAGTCTCGTACATTGAACGATTGTGTATGTATTTATAAAAACTGGGAGTTCAAATATTTTTAGTCTTTTACCAACTTTAAAGGAATTCAACCTTGCAGTTATTCTAACCTACAAAATTTGTTTAGGAGTATTGGAGAGTTAAAAAAGAAGAGTAATGTTATTGATAGTTACAAAATTGATCTAATTTGTTGGCTTAATGTCGTAATTGTAACATGATCCAATAGAATTATTGTGACGGTAAGTGTTGAACTTATTGATTAGAGATTGTATCACTTAACACTTCATTAGATTAACCAATTCAAATAATTTTTAGTTTTAAACAACATTACTCAAAAAACAAAGTTTCTTTCGATCTCGTTGTTGTGAATGATTAAGTCAGTAAATTAGGTTTAAATAATATTATTGTTTCTTTTATTTCTATTTGTCCTTGTTTGAAAAGATGATATTGAGCCTGTTTGTTTGAAGGTGATTTTTCTTGGGTGCAAAACAGAATTTTGAAAAATAAAATAAAAAAGTCAGAGTTAAAAAAGTTATCGGAACCATTTGAAGAGTTTTTGAAAAAAAAAATCGAAAAGCCTCTTGGAAGCAGTGATCTCATCACAGCTATTTCAATGAATACAACAGGAAATTTGTAGAGGTCAAAATTTAATGCCAACAACCCCAAAGAAATAGAAATCCACAAAAAATTAACGGACTTAACACAATTAATTGAACTACCTTCCATTCAAAACATCAGGTGCAAGAATACCAAATCGACCTATGAATTCATCAAATGTTTTCCTAGTGGGATATCCAGCACAACTTATCCTAATTGCCTCCATGACTCCCTAGAATGACAAAATTATCAAATTCCCAACGCATCCACAGGCAACTAATTGGTAACACAACAAACTTGAAATGATCTAAGTGCTAAACTCACCCCACATCGAAGCTGATTCAGTACATTCTGACTCTCAAATATACCTGGCTTCAGAGAATTATTTGGCTTTACACAACCAATGTAATGTGGCTCTGAGGAACTAAGTGTCTCAAGCAACACTTGTAGTTGTTGCTGAACAAAGAACATGACAGCAATTTCTATGAAAAGTGTAAAACAAATCGACATATACATCAACCAAACATAATCCAACAGAGACGGACCTTAAAACGAGAAGCTATTGATGAGAACTTTGACGTTTTAGAAGATTCTTCAGGCAAGGGTGGGAACAAGCCTGACACAAAGGAGCAAATTGAAGCACTCAGGAGTGCTTCATGCTCTGCTACAACATAGTCTTTGTTCTTATCCAGAAAGAAATCAGTTTGGTAAGTGACCTGAAATCAGAATTCTCTTGGTAAAGTAAGCCTTAGGGGCGTAGCAGTTGTTTGCCTTGATCTTGCTAAATGTGAATTTTTAGAATCTCATACTACTGCTTCAATGAAGATGAACAACAGATACATACATCACCAGCATAATGGCAAATGGTGAAGTCAGTCTGTGACAATTTAGGCTTGCTGAAGCGTTTATGATCTTTAAACGTCTGGTATAGCTTTTGTGAAAAAATTCGAATTTTCTTTGGAAGTCCTTAGATAAGCTCCATTTTTCAAATTTTCCTTCGTGTTGAGAAAATTTATTTTTGCCTAAAAAATTGATAAAAAAATCTGCCCATAAACCAGCGTCCAAACGGACCAAGTTTCTTTTTCTTTTAACTCAAACAAATTGAGATTTTAACCCAACTTCAAACAAGTTTATATAATCAACTCGCAATCCTGGTAAAATGATAAGGTTACATCAGGTTGTTTTATGACAAATTAGCATAAAACTTGTGGGATCTCTAAACGAAGATGAATGGTTTTGTTTGAAGTGATGGGTTGTGTTCTAAAACAAAAGGAAAACCACCAACTAAAGGTGTTTTGCACCTGGACAAGAGAAGGGCACTGGCATGATCGATCTTCTGTTGGTCTTTTTCAGTGGATTCTTTGGTGGGGGTGGTGACTGTGAGAGTCCTGTTTTGGTCTTTAGTCCCATTCAAACTTGTAAAAAGCTTGTTAGATTCTCTAGTCTGGTGGCACTCAGAAAATAAATAAATTCAATATAAAAGCAAGTAAAAAAAAATGGTCCTCTTCTGAGATCTCTCATCAAAGTGAAGAACAAAATAGGCTCTCTCTCTCTCTCTCTCTCTCTCTCTCTCGGAGTGTGAGCTTAGAAGCCAAGACTTAGTCTAAAGTTTGTGAGATTCAAATTGGGACAACTTCCGAAAAGGGAAAATGAGAGAACTTTATTGCATGGAAGATGGTGTGAAAGGAACACTACAAAAAATAGCAACTTTAGTGGCAAGAAAAGTTGTCACTAAAACTCTTAAATTTGTTACAAAAGTAGTTAGCGGTAAAAAAAAAAATTGCCACCAGGTTGTCACTATAGATGTGTCACTAAAAGTTAATAATGACAAGCTACATAAATTGTAACAAATGATCTAGATCTTTAGTGACGATTATGTATCATCACTAAATCACTCTTAATAGTGACAAAATTTGTCGCCACTAATATTTTAAACTTTCATTACTAAAAAGTTTATTTCCGTCGCTTAAAAACTACTTTCAACCCAAAAAATAAAAATTAGTGTCAAAATATATTAACACTAATTAGTATCCATCAATCATTAGTGACAGATTATTTTGTTGTCACTAATATGTTTAGTGACAATTTCAAACTTTCGTCCCTAATTATGATAAAATTTTATTGCCACTAAATTATCGGTGGTAGTGACAATATTTTGATTGTCACTAACAATTTTTACTTACTTTTAATGGCTAACTTTATAATCGTCGCTAAAGACTTGTTCAATGACAATATTTTTTTATTGTCACTATAAAATTTCAAAGTACTTTTTGTGATACATTTTGTAACAGTCACTAAAAAACTCAACAGTGACGACTTTAGTGGTTGTCACTCACATAATAATTCGTAACAGTTGTCATAAACCCTGTATAAAATTGACCTGTAATTAAAATATTATAATATTTCAATATCATTCGAAACAAATCAAAATTCAATCATAGTTTAATTATAAAATAAAAAAACTTATGGAATTATCATAAAATTTTAAACAATCCAACGAATACTTCAAAAAAAAAAATAGCAATAAAAAAAAGTTTTTCTGAAGCAACAAAATAAAAAATTAATAATAAACTGTTGGTCTTTATTCCTTCCATAACCATGAGAAGATCTAAAGCAAACTTCATGATGAATAAAAAATATACGCAGGGCTTTCAGATTAATCCTGGTCCTTTGAACAAGATCTTCTATTCTCATAAAGATGTCGCAAAGATAACCACCCTGACAAAAATTAAACAACATAATATATGTCACAACTCTTTAATTTTAAATCACATAAAATAGTAAAAGCTTGGGCAAAAATGTCATCATAAAAATATTGGCTTGGTAATGTCTAAATCTTATTTTCAAACTTTTTTTCACTCTATGCAACACAAGAAACAAAACTTCAACACTTATCATCAAAGGTTTAGACTAAGTGGTAATCAACCAAATGGTCCTTCTAATTTCTGATAACAATGTTTTGCAGTTTGCACTCTTACAAAATGTATTGTAGCACTTTTAGCATTATTAAGGGAGGTTTAACACCAAAGACTATAGATGATCATCATTAAAGAACACACAATTTCTACTATATGTCATGAGACTCATTACATCAACTACTTCTCATTGTCCACAAGCACAACAATACTTATATGATTAAAAGAAAAAAGAATAAATCACCAAAAAGTATGAATCCTATGAAAAAAGACCATCATGCTTAGCAAACATAAATGTTTTGCTTCAAATGATTGCATCAAATAAATAAAAGATAATCTTGCAAATATGGTAATGGACTGAATATCTAATCAATAATAGTTAACTCAAACTTTAAGTCATAAAATTCAACTGTCATATTATTGCCTTATTATCAAATATTAACAACCATGACAAACTAATTTAATGGATCTATGTTGTCATCGAGTGTATAGTCAATCACAATAACAATCTCTAATTAATTTATAAAAACATCATAATATCAGCGAGAATACTACACAATTTCTTCCATAAAGCCCCAAGCCATTTCATAATTGCAAGTAGAATAAAAAATTAAGAACCTGTTCATAAGTTCTAATACTTCAAATGGAATTATTGTACACCCTCAAATTTATCCTACAAAAGTAAAAATGAGAACACTTACCTAAATTGCAATCACCCTGGTTGAGCTTCATACTGCTTCCATCTATCATGCAATAAAATAAAGTTTATGACACCTTCAAAAAAAGGAAAAAAAATCAAAACTAAACTTTCATTAATCAAGTATTCCACCTACCATGAAAGAGGGTCAAGCGCAGGGGCAATGGCATGGGCAGACATGTGCCTCTCATTCTGCATCTGCTTCATCAATGCTTGCAAAATCTCATTTGTTGCATTTTGGGTTGCCCCTTGCATTTGCTCCATCAGTGCTTGTAAAATCTCATTTGTTGCCTTTTGGGTAGCCTTAATCACTTCCATGTCTTTTTGTTGAGCATTGAGTTTTTCTTCCAACTCATTGGCCCTTTTGTTAGCTGCCTCCAACTCTGATTTATCATGGTGCTTAGATAAGGATCGATTAGGCTTCGGACCATGCCCACGGCCACGTATGTACCCTGACTTGTGTCCAAGAACCTCTGAGCAAATTTCCTCCTCACAAACTGGTGCTTCATTCTCTCCTACAGGGTGCGACTGAAGCTCCACCATTTGCTCCTAAAGTGGCAAGGCATATAAATTTTAAATTACATTAGTTCAATTAATATGATGATAAACAAAAATTTTAACCGAATTAATAACTTACATAGTTATGATGTGCACGGTCATTTACCCAAGAATGTTTCTTATTACTATAATGAGTTATCCTATATAACTCAATTGGCCCAAGCACTTCACCAGTTTGAGCAGTCTACATCAATTCAAATATGTGAATTAGTTTTTGAAGCATATCACTACGCATATGATACACTCTATAACTAAGATTTATGTTGCTACCATTTCAACACCCATCCGGGCAAAAGACTTTGTCCCAATTACATGGGGTGTGTTTTGCATTGCCCGATTCCTTGCATTTTGAGCACTTCTTTTCTACATTAAAATAGTCAAACTTTCGTCCATTAGAAATTTTTTAAACGAATAAAGGGAAAATTGATTTTGTTTAGTATCTATAGTAAGTTTAAGAACCTTAAATTCGTCAGAGGAGAAGTAAGAACAAAGATAATTCCAATCTTCTTGTGGCACGCCTGGTGGTGGATGTTGCATTGTTACTTCTGTTGTTGGGTGTGGCAAGAAATAGTTCTTGTGTAGCTTATGGCGATGATTCCTATATTGCGTGTTCATTTGGGCAAATGTTATATCTTTAACCTGTCCATCATGGAGATTGAATGATTCCTACAAAAAATAGCAAATTGTTTACATTGTTAACAATGAATGCTCTGTGAGAAATAAAGGTAACATCAATTGAATTACAAAATAAAAAATAAGTTTGTTTATTGGATGCAAAAAAAAAAACATAAACCCCCTTTTATTAACTTCTGTTTCATAGTCTAGTTGAAATGTTTAAGTACTTGGAAAAGCACTTACCTTGGCCATTTGGAGTAAACTCTCCCGATCGGCTTTGTCAATCTTTGCCCATTTTGTCACTTGAAGAGGTGCATGCTTCCGAACAATGCATCCCAACTCTGTTATAAGTGGTTGGCATTCCAATCCTACTATTCGCCCAAGCTCTTCAGGCATCTCGACATTAAGCTTCTCGCCGGCTTGCTTTTTTTTGGCAAGCGCAATATTTTGGGTTGGTCCCCGTTTCCTCCTCGTTGAGGATGACTCTGAAGATAAAGTATGAACAATGTTGGTAGATGATTTTGTTAAGAACCTAATTTTTTGATAAAATTAAAACATAAAGAAAATTCAATAATCAATAAAAAAAATTAAAAATGCAACTTCTATAAGTCAATATTTTGAACAATATTTAACATAATTCCATTAAACAAACATACCAACATTATGTTCGACATGTCCCTCTGGCAAAGGAACATTATTTACACTCATGGAACCATGAGACTCTTGTGCAAGTGGCAATGTACCACCATTAGCACCAGTCTGTGTCTGTTTATCAGATGGTAATGAAACCGAAAGCAGTACTGATAGTTGTCCTCCACCACGCCTAGCAGCTCCTTGTTTCCCCAATCCGGCCATCTGTGTGCAATGAAGTAACAAAATAATACAACAAATGAATATCAATTGTGTAAATACAAATGGTTATGCACATCTATGTGTGTATATAAGAACTACAAGTACTGCAACATTATAAACTTTCCCTAGTATAAGGTGAATTACACTGAAACCTTACCTTTAGTCAGATTCACATTCGTCATTACTAAATGTATCATCTTTGTGAATATCATCACTACAATAATCTTCCTCGATATCACTGTCATTAATGAAGTTGTTATCTTCTTCATCTACATTTTCCATTGGTTGTTCATGAAATATATTATCTACATCAGTACATCCTAATGGGATCATATCATCTCTTTCTAATGATGGCATTTCATCAATTTCCATTGATTCAAAAACCTCATCAGGCACATGTTCTTGGTAAGGCTCCTCACCAGAAATCATTGTTCTTCAAATTGTTCAGGGACATCAAAAGACCCGTGAGGTTGAGTTCTCTCTACAACGCGCCAATTTTTTCCTAACTTCAAATCTTCAATATAAAAAACTTGTTTTGCTTGAGAGGCAAGCACAAATGGTTGGTCCTTATACCAAGTTCGTGATACATTTACACTAGTAATATTCCAATCCTTGTCTATTTGGATACCTGTACTATCCTTTACATCCCACCAATCACACTTGAATAACATAACTCGATTCTGCCCAAGTAGATATTCTAACTCAATAACTTCAATGATCGCGCCATAGAAGTTTATCACCCTCCCATCATGTTCTCCCTCCACAACCACACCACTATTTTGTGTTTTTCTTTTTCTCTCACGATCTTGAGTGTGGAACCTAAACCCATTTGCATTACAACCAGTGTAGCGTTTCACTCGATTATCAGGACCCTTGGCAAGGGACAAGAGTTCTTTGCTAGCACGCCCTTCATGGTACAATTTTTTAACCTATACATAAAAGTGAAAATTGTCAATAGAACCCTAGCCAAATAATCAAATACACATTGTTTTGATAATAGCAAGAAAAATAGGTATATTTCAAAGTGCACTTACACGTTGTTCGAACCATTTAGGAAACTGCGAGTCATGCCTTTGATTAACATTCCTTGTATTCTCAGCTTTTAGAATTTCCTTATGCTCTCTATACATTAAGTATATATCATTATAACCTACAATTATATAATACCAAGGCACAAATCTAATGAGCAAACAATAAAATTTTGAGTACAAGTAATTAGAACATTAAACTTACACTATAAAGTTTTGAACCTCTTCACAATTATTCAACACGTAATTCTGAGCTTTTTCCCACTCAATATTATTCAACTCGGCATATATGGTCCCACCAAATGCATGACCATTATATGCAAATACAGATAACTCACTCGACTTTGCACCTCCATCATAGTTCCATTCAGTTCGATTGAATCTCGTCTCAACATTACCCAAGTACATAGAGCAAAAATTCAAGCATTCATTGTCAATGTAACGCTCAGCAATCGACCCTTCTGGCCGAGCCTTATTAAGTACATATCCCTTTAGTT
>CAUOFW020005946.1:568656-617956 GCA_963454935.2 Ilex paraguariensis
GTTCCATTCATGATAATAATAACAATTTTACCCTTTCTCATGAAAGCAATGAAATTTCTAGCAACTGGCCATCAATTTTTGAAAAACAAATGTAGTGACAATGAGGCACTAATAAAAAATAGCACTAGTGAAGACAAAGAAAATCTTCAAGTCAGAGTTTCCAAATTTACTAGTCTTAGGGCATGTTTGTTTTCAATATTAAATTTGGGTAGTATTAGAAATTATTTACATTCCACTCCTATCCAATGGTATACTATATTTGGTCTTAAACTTGTATCACATCCTTTCCCTTGTTTATTTGTTCAATGGATATTATAGTGAGTCTCACAAACAACCATCTATTCTATCATATCTTATATAACAAATATATCATTTTATCTTTAACATCTTCCATTCTATTTTACCCTTAACCATCTATACAAGGAAAAAATTAAAATAATTTTAAAAAAAAAATCGGTAACATCGTACGTTTAAACATAATATAAAGAAAAAATTTAAAATAATTTTANACCCTTAACCATCTATACAAGAAAAAATTTAAAATAATTTAAAAAAAAATCGGTTACATTGTACGTTTAAACATAATATAAGGAAAAAATTTTAAATAATTTTAAAAAAAAAAATCGGTAACACCTTACGTTAAACATAATACAAGAAAAAAATTCAAAATAATTTTTTTTAAAAAAAAAGGTAATATCTACACTTAAACATAATACAAAGAAAAATTTTAAAATAATTTTTTTAAAAAAAATTAAAAAAGAAAAATTGGTGACACCGTACGCTTAAATATAATACAAGGAAAAAATTTAAAATAATTTTTTAAAAAAAAATTGTTGACACCGTACGCTTCAAAATAATTTTTTTTAAAANAAAATTAAAAAAGAAAAATCGGTGGCACCGTATGCTTAAATATAATATAAGGAAAAAATTTAGAATAATTTTAAAAAGAAAATTGTTGACACTGTACACTTCAAAATAATTTTTTTTAAAAAAAACTGGTGACATCGTACGCTTAAATATAATACAAAGAAAAATTCAAAATAATTTTTTTATATGTGAACTCTTCACATAGGAAGGCATTTGTGTTATTTTATTCTCTTATACCGTCCTTTCACTTGTACCAGGAAGATAATACCACTTGTTAGGTGATATTGCTTAATACCATATAGAAGACATTAAAGTCACTGTTCACACTAGGTCGATACTACAACTCGAAACATAATATCAAACAAAAAATGTCAAACAAAGAAGATATAAAGTGGATCCCACATATTATTTCCCTAATATCACCCCCTTATACCACCCATATCCTAGAAGTAAACAGCCCTTAGAGAATGATTTGGTATTTTGTCACATATATTTCAATGCCATATGACTTTTCTAATGCTCTCAAGCACAATGAAATCAAACTTTTTTAATCACCTTATAGCTGATAGTTGGTTTCTCAGACAAATCAAGTATGCCATATTTCAAATTTTAAATCTATTGACTAGCTTTTGTAACGTTGTTGCTGCTTGATTAATCATTAATGTTACTAATATTGGTGAGTTTTGGGGAAAGTTGTATGTGATTTTAATATATAATATTTTGTATTCAAAATAATCTATGTACATTACAAATTTGAACCAACTACCAATCACCAATATTAGTGTAGACATGGGGTTTCAATTCCTTCTTGTTTGGAGTCCTATTGAAGCAAAAAGGAATAGGGTATAAAATCAAGTTTCATGGTCAATAATGGGAAAGTTCAAGTGTTGAAGCAAATGCAGAAAGGGCCTAGCGAATTACCCCCAGCAGCCTTAGCGAATTACCCCCACCAGCCCCTAGCGAATTACCCCCAGCAGTCCACAAGNAAGTTCAAGTGTTGAAGCAAATGCAGAAAGGGCCTAGCGAATTACCCCCAGCAGCCTTAGCGAATTACCCCCACCAGCCCCTAGCGAATTACCCCCAGCAGTCCACAAGTCCAAGTATAACTCCTCTCTCTCTCTCTAGCCCACCGGCCATCACCACCTTTCCATTGCTGTTCACCATTGTTTTCCACAACCACAACCCCCTTTTCAGGTTCTCCACCACCACCACCTCAACCCCTCTCTGTTCTCCTTATCAATCAAATCAAACCACATATCGATTGTAGGTCAATTACAAACAATTTAAATTTTGATTTAACAATTTAGAACCAAAAAAACTCATAAATATTCAAATCAAAGNCAAACCACATATCGATTGTAGGCCAATTACAAACAATTTAAATTTTGATTTAACAATTTAGAACCAAAAAAACTCATAAATATTCAAATCAAGGACAAAAAGCACAAAACTCATACTTGTATTAGAGAACCATGCTTTCACCTATCAATAACCATGGAAGGAATAAGGCAAAGACATTTTTATTTGGCAACATACATGAAGCACAGACTGTAACATGCTTAAAATCATTGGAAAAGTTGAAGAAGCATAAAAATATAAAAGAGAAACAAACACTAGCAATCCATAAAATTGATTGAATGACGAGAAATAAATTACATGTTACGGACTCAAATTCAGTGATTAAAGTGTGAAAAGTAATGAAATACCTATAATCAGAAGTGATGAAATTGTAACTCTTGTAATTGCAAATGGAGATATAGAGATAGAATATAGAGAATGAGAGAACAAGAGAAACGTATCGATAGAGAATGTGAAGAATAGTCATAATAGGATTCTGCAAGAATTTGTGACAAGTTAAGATGTGAGAATGGGATTGGTTGATAAGATAAGTGAGCAAAGGAGAATTTTTCTTAAATATTTTCTCCTGTTATCCGCCTTTAGCTCGAAAAAAAGTTGGCTGCCCTAGCTATTAGGTGATAAAGTAATGTTATATCATAACAATATAATATAATATAATATAGTTGTTATATGTTATCCGCCTTTAGCTAAAAAAAAATTGGATGCCTTAGCTATTAGGTGATAAAGTAGTGTTATATCATAACAATATAATATAATATAGTTGTTATATGTTATCTGCCTTTAGCTAAAAAAAAAAAAAAAAAATTTGGCTACCCTAGCTATTAGGTTGTAGTGTTATACCATAACAATATAATATAATATAATTGTTATAGATTATCTTTTTAGTTAGGACAAAAATAATATTTAATCTAGTTAACAAGATTTTCACATACAAAAAAAAGCACATTTTTATTAAAATTAATTGACAAAGACAAATAGTACATAAGAGTAGGTCTGTCAATTGTGTCGAGTAGTGTTCAAAAAAAAAATGTGTCCAGTAAGACTGGTTCGTATCGGGTTTTAATGAGTTTGTGTCCCAAAATAATTTAAGCGTAACCGATTTATTTATTAATTCGTGTTTAACGAAACGTGACATATTGAGTTTGTAACTTATATGAATCGTGTATAATCGGAATATATACGAGTCGTATTATGTATTTTTTTTATTGGTTTCACTTATATACGATTTGGTTTGTAATCATATAATGTCCACAAGTTTCCGAAACGGGTGTCTTAAGAAAGACTTAAGTCATTTAATTTCGTATTGCATTCATGTCGTATATAACAGATCATGTCATTTTTTGGCACCTTACATACAAAATGACAAATTTGGATCAATTTATGATCATTTAGGACAAGTGCGCAATCAATTAACCAACCGATAAGCATATTCAATTTAGACTAACCAATAAGAATACAAATCCAATTTGAAAACTATGATTTTGTTACTCGGTGTATTTCATTTTCAAAGTCTATATATGTACTCTTTAAAAATTGAAATTTAGTTCGATCAAAATTATTTAATTAATAGCATATTCATATTCAGATTCAGTTTAATCAATTATAATGGGTTCAAATTACTAGGTTTCGATACGATATATCATAATTTAAATCTATCATATGCATTATAAATGATTCGAATTTGAATTCGAATATTCTAAAATAAATTTCAATCTATATTTAATTAATTAAATTTGAATTTGTATACAAGTTTGTATTCATGTCAAATATGGATCTCAATTCCATTAATTTATAAGCATAATTTATTTGCATCCTTATTTTAATTACATGGAAGGTTTGATTTTTCAACAGTTTGATTATACCAGCAATCTTTTCATTATACTAGCAATCTTTTCAGTGAACCGAACCGCTGAAGGACCTGGTTCACCAGTCAAACCAGGCAGTCTGGTCCGATTCTAATAAAAGTGATTGACACTGTTATAAGTGACAAACTTAAATTTGTCACTAATACCTCATAGTTCATAAAAATTAGTCAAAAAGTGACGTGTCGTTAGATTGCCACTAAATTCTTGGTGTTAGATTGATTATTTAGTGACAACGTTAAAAACTTGTTGGTAAAATACTTCCCTCCAACACATTTTAGCACCAAAAAATTTCCGCCTCAAAATTAATGAGAAAATTATTAGTGACAAGTTCAAATTCATCACTAATAACATCTTGGTTCAACCAAATAGTGACTCATGGCTAAGTCATTACTAAATAGTTGGGCATAGATTATTTATTTATCAACAACTTTAAAGTAATTGTCACTTAAATTCTTCCCTCCAACATATTTTTTGCGCGAAAAAATTCCCGCCCCCAAATTATTGATCAGATTGTTAGCAACAATTAAATTCTGTCACTAATACCACCTTAGTTCATAAAAATAGTGACAAGTTGTGACTAAAGAGTTATCTTTTGATTAATTATTTAGTGACTACATTAAATTAATTGCCACTAAAGTACTTTCCTCCATTTTTTTTGGCGCCAAATTTCTCCCGCCTCAAATTTAGTGACAAATATTAGTGACAAAGCTAATGTTGTCGGTAGTAACACTCTATTTTATGAAATAAGTGATAATTTTTTTAACTTGCAACTAAATATTTTGGGTTAGTGGCCATTATTTATTTTCGTCACTAAACATTAGGTTTTAGTGACGATATAAGTTTTGTCACTAATACTTTCGCCACTGACAAGCTTATTTCTTGTAGTGATCCTTCTGTTCCTCATCTTTTCTGCTTCCATCTATTGGATACTTTTACTTTTTGAATCATGTAGTCCAGGGCCACAAAGTCTCCACATGACAACTTCCAAGCTCCACGTCAAATTCTTCCCACCTCTACAGCCCAATGGTCGACCGGCATCTGTGACTGCTTCTCTAACTCCCGAACTTGTAAGTCTACATTCTCAAACCATCATTTTATCAGCGACGGATCTAGAAAATTAATCAAGGAGAAGAAAGTGTATTAAAGACAATCTTCTTTAAAATATGTAAGGCGGGCCTTGTATGGTTGGGATCGAACATTTTTAGGTAACCATAGTATAACAATGGCAACATGGTTGGAGCTACATTGGGGGTAGGGGTCCGTGAGTCACCCTCAATTGTTGGAATTAACCTACGAATGAACTATATATATATTTTATTACAATTGACTTTTATAAATATATCTATCGATTGAAAAAGGCAAACTAAAAATTGCACTTAACGTGTCTATCTAATTAAAACTAGATTCCTTACTTTGCTAATGAGCGGAAATTATTGGAATCCTCGGGGACTTCCTCGGGCGGCCGGCCAATCCCACACTGAAGCTGAGAGCTAATATTCTCACGTTCTTATTGAATTTCTTCTTGCAGGCTGCTTGACGTGTTGGTGTCCATGCATTGCTTTTGGACAAATTGCGGAGATTGTTAACGAAGGATCAATTTGTAAGCAGAAGAGATTGTGAACAGTACTGTTGAATAATTATTTCATTATTTTTCTGGTGGTAATGAAATTGACAATAAGTATTTGTGATGATAATATTGTGACGCAGCTTGGGGTGTAAGTGGAGCAATATATGGTTTGTTACAATATTTCACTGGTTGTGCTTGTGTTTTCTCTGGTATCCATCGTTCCAAAATGAGGAAGCAATACATGTTACCACAAAGCCCTTGCGCAGATTATCTGGTTCATTGCTGCTGCGAGCCATGTGCCTTGTGTCAAGAGTGTCGTGAGCTCCAAAACCGTGGATTTGAAATGTCCCTTGGAAAGCCCCCCCTCTCTCTCTCTGTCTCTCTCTCAAACACACACATATCTATATGCATATTTTAATCATACATTGACATACATTGAATTAGACCTGTCAAAATTCGATACTACACGATTAATCGAAACGAGGTGACATGAATTAAGAGGTTTTGAATGAGATATTAACAGGTTTGAGTAATAAACGAGTTGACCCGTCAAACAAGTTTAATAAGTCGTATTCGGATAAGATCTGTCAACCTGTTTACCCTGTTAAATAAAATTAATATAATAATAAATTAATAATTATTTTAAAAAATTAGTCAGAAATTCTTTTGGTGATGACTACAAAAAATATATAAACCATCTAAAAATTGTTAGATTATTAGTTTTATAAGGTTATATAGCATTTTTAAACAAACAGATAAATGGGTCTAACGGGTGATTTTTTATGTTAATCCGACCATACTCAACACGACTCATTTAAAATTAAATAGGTTAAACGTGTCGTGTAATGTTACCTGTTTATTAAATAATTCGTGTTTGTGTTATAATTTTTCACCCGTTTATTAAACGTGTCGTATATGGGTTTACATATTTTTCACCCGTCATAAGTCTCTTATTTTGTATGTCTATTACAACTTTATCATTTTAACTTATTTTCTAGTAGATTATCAATATTGCCGCATGAAAAATATAAAAGTTTGTTTGGCATAGCACATCTTTATATGGGACATGAAAAACTTCTACAAGTTGAAAATGTATTTCGCAAACATGCTTTTAAATAAAATTGCATTTTAAAGCATGTATTATATTCAAAACACATCTTTAACATAACATGTAAAAAGCTATTTTCAAATCTAAAAATGTGTCTTTTAACTACGCAGATAAATGAAAGCATGCCTCAGCAGCACACGCTTTTCTAATAAAGGTCATATTAAAATAAGATACAAAAAAAAAAATTATAGCGACAATAATTATGGTAAAAGACTGTTCAACGTCCAAAACTCGTTTATATGGATATGTCTAACATTTATTGATGGCTTTTGGACCGATAAGCTAGGCGACCTACTGTGCATGGTTTAAGACTAGATAACACCTCCTGGCTCCTGCATAAAAGAGTTTTCTTATTTCCATCGTACATTACTACATTCTATAGCGTTGGTATCCCTTGGGTTTGTTGAACTATCAAAGACTTTGTATTATTTGAGATAAGATAATTTTTTTGCTTGTCAATTTTGTTGTTCTTGTAATATTGATTGATGCCCAAGTTCTTTCCTCTTTACAAGTTCCATGACGCGTATGAACCGAGAAATTCAAATTCAAAAGGTCAAGCCAGGCTAAGAAAAAAAAATAGAGTTTAGGATGTAGGGTGATCATAAGTAACAATATTCTAGACGAGTTCAATAATCTTATAGAATGAAAACATAATTTCTAGAATAACTAGGAGAGATTATAGAACCAAGTTAATATATAAACCCGCCCCTAGCATAAATAAAACCTAGGCTTACAATCTAGAACCAAACATATGAAATGTGGTTTGAGAGTTATTGGGTTGACATAAACTTAAAAGTGATAATGTGGTGTCTCGTGACTAATTTTATATCGAAATTAGTCAATGAGTATGACTAATTTCGATATAAATCCGTAATGATTCAACACGATTCTAACACTATACAATTCGATTGTCACCCCTAATCTTAGTCAGTACCAAAAAAAAAATTGTTATTTTTATTTTCCATCCATCCAACCAAACACAAAAGAAAAAAATATGTATCCTTCCTACTTTCCATCATTGAATGATAGAAAGTGTATCCTTCTTATTTTCAATTTTTCCTACTTTTTATCATCCCTACCAAATGAAGCATTAGTCCCTATTTTACTTTTAAAGCCCTCTAGAAATCTAATAGAATAGCTTTTACACCCAAATTCAATTTAAAGTTATCTATTTAGTCCTAGAATCATGCAATTTATGTCAATCAAGTCTCTGAATTACGCTTTGTATCAAGCCCTTGAACCATAACATTTGTATCAATGTTGTCCTTTCATCCAAATTCACTGTTAATTTTGACAAAATTTTGCACGTGCACGTTACGTAAGTAAGGAATTAGAGTATAATTTGGGGGTCATGTGTTGTGCATGTAAGGAATTCCATCAAATTTAACGACAAACTTGAACGGATGGATCATATTGACGCAAATGTTATAGTTCAAGGGCTAAATTGATACAAAACGTATATCAAGGGCTTGATTGACATAAATAATATATTTCAGATGTCAAATAGATAGTTAACTCTTCAATTTAAACTCAATTTTTTTAGGTCCTTAGATAAATACAAAACTCACTAAATAAAATTTTTCGATGATCCATTTCAATAGCCCAAATTTGTGTTTAAGGTCTCCTAGAAATCTAATAGGAAGGATCTTAGACCTATATGTGTTCAATTAATCTAAATAAGGCCCACAAATTAATGTCAGAATCATATCTTTGTTGCGTATAAAATTATTTTTATTTTATTTTTTGATAATTATGGGGTTTTTTGACAATTTAAATTTATCTATATTCTATTTGAGTTTCTTCAATGAATCATAAATCAATATTTGAGAATTAATGGAAAAAATCTTTATTTCACTGCTATACCAACTATTAGTTTTTGAATCGATTATTAGTATTATCAATTGAATTTCTCAGTGACCGACTTTGGTCTTTCCCATTTAACCACGGTTTCAATCTTTGAAGAGTCAACAAGAATACTAGGGGTGTTTAAATTTTTGATTAGTCGCAATTTTCTACTCTATCCAACCCTATNTGAAATTCTTGGCCATCAATACTAAAGAAATTTGATAAGAGTATAAGACGATTTAGATTTAATGTATAGACGATGGATTTTGCTATTAAACAATGAATTAAACTTGTTAATTAGTTTAATAAATTAGGTCCAATTAATATTAACACTAATCCTATTGGGACAGAAAATTTAGCCTTACAATTGCCGTAATCGAATAATATTGAATTGGTCACTATCGCTCAATGCCACTGATATAAGGATGGATTTCAATCCAATAAGATCCACACACACACAAAAAAACCTTCTTCGGCTCTGTTACCAAATATCAGGGGAATGTAAATTTCCTCTGCATTTTCCACCATAATGTCTTCTACAACATCTATTCCAACTTCTAATAAATAAAGACATAACACATAAATGAATTTTCTTAGCAATAAAATGCACTCGGAAATATACTAATAGAATAAAAACTCATATTACCAAATATAGTTATAAATCTAGTATGACTGGTGTATCCTACTTTGGTGTACATAGAAGCTTAGTCTACTATAAATGACATTGCTCTCCTCTTGGATGAGATAATTGGATTTTTTTTAATTAATTTTTATGTGGAAGCAAAAATAAGGGGGGCGTCCAAAAATGAATAAGTGAGAGAAAAGTGATTTTTTTTAATAGTCATTATCTAAATAGAAAGATGAGAAACGGGGAGAAAGTGAGAATGATTGACAGAGAAAGAATGATCCACAGCATTTAACGAGAAGAGAAAATGGTGACAAAGAAAAAGAATGATTGACAGATTTTAATTAGGGAGAGAAAATGGTTGAGTTTCTCAAAATCTTAAAAGACAAGTAAAGTAAACGTTAATTTTTTGACCAATAAAAAAAAGGTTAATTTCTTTTAATATTTAACTACCAATTTATTTTTTATCGTTGGATCTTATCCAACAGTAAAAATTCTCATGCACAGACGAATTTAAATACACGATGGTGTGTGTTTAAACATTGCTCATATTTAGAGTGTATATATAAAGAGAGAGAGAGCATTGTTATACATACTTAAAAAATAAAATTAAAAATCTGACTTGAGAATATGGTTATTATACTTGTCACTAGTTTAATTGTGGGTCACAATACTTATTGGGATCTACTACTTATTCAATTATAGTAATTTATCAAGTTAATTTTTTAAGTCTATTTAATATTTTCTACATAAATATACTAGTAATATCCCGTAACTAAAGTCACTATACNCCCATAATACTATTTTTTTTGTGAAAATAATATATAGAGGCATAATATAAGGATAACCAATTTATACTCGAGGTTAAATCAAAATCCTGAATATCCAATGGCATCAAATCCAGTAACAATCCTCTGTCACCCACATGATCAACACAACCCCTATAAACGTACAGTTTCCACCACCACCACATCACCGACCAGAGTAGAAATCTCCTTTCTTTCTCTGCAGAAATCTCCATTGCATTTATATAGAAACCTATCAGTCATGCATTGACTATCCACTAGTTTATGTATGATATAATATTTTTTAAAACTTTATTATTGAGAGATTAAAAGAGCAAAGTCACTAAACTAAAATTTAAGAATTAAACATAATAAAAAATTTTAAAAATCAATTAAAACATAAAACATACCACAATCAATAGTTGAATGAAAAATAAAGACGACTCTAACAGGAGAAACAATAGTCAATTGAAGATGAATTACAAGGATTTTTATTTTCAAACATAAAAAGATAGAATTAAATCTTCTTAAAATATTTAACCGTAGAAAGTTTTAACTAAGAAGGATTAAACAATTGAAGGAAGAAACAAAAAATAATTATATAATACTTAGGGCAGTAGTAGTGCTACCGTGTACTTTATTAAGTCCATTCGCAAAAGAAATTTATACCGTTCGATAAGATCCAACGGTGAAAAGTACGTAGACTGCTATTTAAATATTAAAAGAGTGAAATTTACTTTATGGGTCTTGTCAGAATGTCATATCTATTTTCTGTCTCTCTCATTAAATACAGTCACTCATTCATTCTCTCCCCCGTGTCTTTTTCTATCTCTTTTTTCTCCTTTTGCCATCTTTCTTTATTAAAGTTATATTTTATTAAAATAATGTTAGATAAACTTAAAAATTAAATTTGATAATTTTAACTATTGAATAAATAGTGGGTCTCAATAAATATTAAGACTCGTATTGAAATTAATGATTTTAATTATCAAATCTAATTTTTAAGTCTATTTTTTAAATTCATGTAACATTGATCTTCTTCGTAAATAAAGACTATTAAAAAATTCACTTTTCTCGTTCAAGTTTTAGCTATCCAGTGGCTCGTAGGATGATAATTTTTGACACAATATGATAATATAATTTAATTTTGAAACAAAATTAATAGATTAGGGTTAATTATTTTTTAACACGAACTTATAAATGATACAATTCGTTAATACATAATAAGTAGATTGAATTAGTATTAAACATGAATAATATAAAATTGATATAAATAACACGTTTAACTAATATTATAGAAATAAAATACTAATTATTTATTATTTTNCGGTTTCAATCTTTGAAGAGTCAACAAGAATACTAGGGGTGTTTAAATTTTTGATTGGTCGCAATTTTCTACTCTATCCGACCCTATCCTACCTTACTGAACGGTTAGCCAAAAAAATCAAGTAGAAATGCGGAAGAGTTTTTAGTCTTTCGATTAAATCGGGTAAGAATGCGGAATACCCATTAATTTCTGCATTCCTACCTTNTTAAATATTGACATAATTATTGTACAAAAAAGATATTTTTACTTAATATTATTGTTATATTTATTAAATTAATTTTTAATTTATAAAAAAAAGTATGAACATAAATTTAATTAATTAATAATAGAATCTTAGATTTAAATCTTAACGTTAAATTCTTTATTTGATGTTTATACTAGTCAACATGAATACGAATACGAACACGAACGCGAAACGAAAATAAACAGGTCAATCGACACAACACGATTATTTAAATAGGTTAAACTNAAGAGTATTTGTGTGGTATAATTTATATTATAACATTATCATTGTTGTGGATGTTTAAGTTGCTAAAACATTGACTTGTTTTTTATGTAGGTTACATGATTTGTAGTGAACTAGTGATCTATTGGTGTAGTTATGATTTTAATGTATTTCATATAGTTTAAACTTAAAATAATTGTTATTGTATTTGTGTACCAATTATGATGGATTGATGTTCATACTTTCTTGTATTTTATTATAATTATTGTTGTAGTTATTTTAGATTTTAGTGTTATTGATTTATTGTGTTGTTAAATTGGTACATGTTATTTAATTGAATTGTTAAAATAATCCAAAAATTAATAGTTACAAAAGTGTTTACCTGACTTTCTACCCGATAATCGTATAGGAATACTGCACCTGATCATGTAGGGTAGGGTAGGGTAAGAAAAAAATTTTCCACAAAATATCAGGTAGGAAGACGAAAGACTATATTTTATACCCGTAGGATAGGGTGAACACCCCTAAAGAACACCATTAGTTAAGATAACACGGCCCAAAAATACAATGCTACTCAACCAAAACTTTCACTTGTTAAATTTAGCATACAATTGTCTGTCACGCAAAATTTGTAATACCACTCTCAAGTGGTGTTCATGCTTCTATACACTTCGAGAATAAACTTGAATATCATCAATAAAAATAATGACAAATGAGTCTAAGTAAGACTGGAACACACGATTCATTAAATCCATAAATGCAGTCGGTGCATTAGTCAAACTAAATGGTATAACCAAAAACTCATAATAGTCATACCTAATCCAAAAAGTTTTTTTTGGATATGTCACTACCCTTCACCTTCAATTGATGGTATCCAGGTCCAAGATCAATTTTTAAGAATATTTTAGCACCTTATAACTGGTCCAACAAATCATCAATATGTGACAGAGGATACTTGTTACGTATGGTTAACTTATTTAGTTGGTGATAGTTAATACACAACAGCANCTAGAGCAATAACATATACTTTGTTTTTTTATAACTAGTTATTTCTCCTGCCTGAAAACACGGAATAATAAAAAAATTGTCAATAATAAATATATTTGTATTTATACCAAAAATTAAATTACAAACACAGATGAGAGAAATAAATTTAAGCACCNCATAGTACCATCATTTTTCCTAATAAAGCACCCCACCCCAAGGAGATACAATTGGTCGAATAAACCTGTGATCTAACTGTTCTTGTAACTGAATATTTAATTCTTTCAATTCATCAGCTGGAGTCATAAAGTACGGTGAACTTGAAATTGAACTAGTGCTCAGCATCAACTCTATTGTAAATTCAACTTTTCGATCAACTGATACACCTGAAAATTCCTAAGAAAATACATCAGTAAACTCACGCACAACAGGAATATTCCCTAATTCAGAACCACCCTTGTGTATATCTTTCGCATATGTCAAGTATCCATGACACCGTTTCCTCAATAATTTCCTAGCATTTATTGTTGAAATGGAGTAGCAGAATGATCCCATAAAATCGGAATACAGGCATATGCATAACCCATAATACTATTTTTTTTGTGAAAATAATATNGCATATGTCAAGTATCCATGACACCGTTTCCTCAATAATTTCCTAGCATTTATTGTTGAAATTAATTTCATTGGAGTAGCAGAATGATCCCATAAAATCGGAATACAGGCATATGCATAACCCATAATACTATTTTTTTTGTGAAAATAATGTATAGAGGCATAATATAAGGATAACCAATTTATACTCGAGGTTAAATCAAAATCCTGAATATCCAATGGCATCAAATCCAGTAACAATCCTCTGTCACCCACATGATCAACACAACCCCTATAAACGTACAGTTTCCACCACCACCACATCACCGACCAGAGTAGAAATCTCCTTTCTTTCTCTGCAGAAATCTCCATTGCATTTATATAGAAACCTATCAGTCATGCATTGACTATCCACTAGTTTATGTATGATATAATATTTTTTAAAACTTTATTATTGAGAGATTAAAAGAGCAAAGTCACTAAACTAAAATTTAAGAATTAAACATAATAAAAAATTTTAAAAATCAATTAAAACATAAAACATACCACAATCAATAGTTGAATGAAAAATAAAGACGACGACTCTAACAGGAGAAACAATAGTCAATTGAAGATGAATTACAAGGATTTTTATTTTCAAACATAAAAAAAGATAGAATTAAATCTTCTTAAAATATTTAACCGTAGAAAGTTTTAACTAAGAAGGATTAAACAATTGAAGGAAGAAACAAAAAATAATTATATAATACTTAGGGCAGTAGTAGTGCTACCGTGTACTTTATTAAGTCCATTCGCAAAAGAAATTTATACCGTTCGATAAGATCCAACGGTGAAAAGTACGTAGACTGCTATTTAAATATTAAAAGAGTGAAATTTACTTTATGGGTCTTGTCAGAATGTCATATCTATTTTCTGTCTCTCTCATTAAATACAGTCACTCATTCATTCTCTCCCCCGTGTCTTTTTCTATCTCTTTTTCTCTCCTTTTGCCATCTTTCTTTATTAAAGTTATATTTTATTAAAATAATATTAGATAAATTTAAAAATTAAATTTGATAATTTTAACTATTGAATAAATAATGGGTCTCAATAAATATTAAGACTCGTATTGAAATTAATGATTTTAATTATCAAATCTAATTTTTAAGTCTATTTTTTAAATTCATGTAACATTGATCTTCTTCGTAAATAAAGACTATTAAAAAATTCACTTTTCTCGTTCAAGTTTTAGCTATACAGTGGCTTGTTGGATGATAATTTTTGACACAATATGATAATATAATTTAATTTTGAAACAAAATTAATAGATTAGGGTTAATTATTTTTTAACACGAACTTATAAATGATACGATTCGTTAATACATAATAAATAGATTGAATTAGTATTAAACATGAATAATACGAAATTGATATAAATAACACGTTTAACTAATATTATAGAAATAAAATACTAATTATTTATTATTGTTTATTAAATATTGACATAATTATTGTACAAAAAAGATATTTTTACTTAATATTATTGTTATATTTATTAAATTAATTTTTAATTTATAAAAAAAAGTATGAACATAAATTTAATTAATTAATAATAGAATCTTAGATTTAAATCTTAACGTTAAATTCTTTATTTGATGTTTATACTAGTCAACACGAATACGAATACGAACACGAACGCGAAACGAAAATAAACAGGTCAATCGACACAACACGATTATTTAAATAGGTTAAATTAATGTTGACTAGTGTTCAACACGAACTCATAATAACACGACATGATCCGACACAACATGATCCGACACGATTGTCACCGCTAGGGACTTGTAACACAATTTTTAAAGGATGAATAATACAAATCAACTGACTTTGCTTCTTATTTCATCCAAAAATAGCATCTCACCCGAAGTGTATAGATCAACCACATGAAATTCTTGGCCATCAATACTAAAGAAATTTGATAAGAGTATAAGACGATTTAGATTTAATGTATAGACGATGGATTTTGCTATTAAACAATGAATTAAACTTGTTAATTAGTTTAATAAATTAGGTCCAATTAATATTAACACTAATCCTATTGGGACAGAAAATTTAGCCTTACAATTGCCGTAATCGAATAATATTGAATTGGTCACTATCGCTCAATGCCACTGATATAAGGATGGATTTCAATCCAATAAGATCCACACACACACAAAAAAACCTTCTTCGGCTCTGTTACCAAATATCAGGGGAATGTAAATTTCCTCTGCATTTTCCACCATAATGTCTTCTACAACATCTATTCCAACTTCTAATAAATAAAGACATAACACATAAATGAATTTTCTTAGCAATAAAATGCACTCGGAAATATACTAATAGAATAAAAACTCATATTACCAAATATAGTTATAAATCTAGTATGACTGGTGTATCCTACTTTGGTGTACATAGAAGCTTAGTCTACTATAAATGACATTGCTCTCCTCTTGGATGAGATAATTGGATTTTTTTTAATTAATTTTTATGTGGAAGCAAAAATAAGGGGGGCGTCCAAAAATGAATAAGTGAGAGAAAAGTGATTTTTTTTAATAGTCATTATCTAAATAGAAAGATGAGAAACGGGGAGAAAGTGAGAATGATTGACAGAGAAAGAATGATCCACAGCATTTAACGAGAAGAGAAAATGGTGACAAAGAAAAAGAATGATTGACAGATTTTAATTAGGGAGAGAAAATGGTTGTGAGTTTCTCAAAATCTTAAAAGACAAGTAAAGTAAACGTTAATTTTTTGACCAATAAAAAAAAGGTTAATTTCTTTTAATATTTAACTACCAATTTATTTTTTATCGTTGGATCTTATCCAACAGTAAAAATTCTCATGCACAGACGAATTTAAATACACGATGGTGTGTGTTTAAACATTGCTCATATTTAGAGTGTATATATAAAGAGAGAGAGAGCATTGTTATACATACTTAAAAAATAAAATTAAAAATCTGACTTGAGAATATGGTTATTATACTTGTCACTAGTTTAATTGTGGGTCACAATACTTATTGGGGTCTACTACTTATTTAATTATAGTAATTTATCAAGTTAATTTTTTAAGTCTATTTAATATTTTCTACATAAATATACTAGTAATATCCCGTAACTAAAGTCACTATACATTGAGATATGGTATTGTGCATGCATTGGAGTTTGTATATAATGTGTGTGTGTGTGCGCGCAACTACGTGTTAGGTTTGTGAAATATTGGAGGGGAGGAGAGTGTGTGTTGGGTGTATGAAACTTAGGAGCAAAAATATACCCTCATATATTCAAAAATCTAACTAATTTATTATATGGATAACACCCCATCATTATAAAGAAGAACAACGAAGATATATATTTGAAAACTCCTCTACTCTAGGCATTAAAAACCCTAGAGCAATAACATATACTTTGTTTTTTTATAACTAGTTATTTCTCCTGCCTGAAGACACGGAATAATAAAAAAATTGTCAACAATAAATATATTTGTATTCATACCAAAAATTAAATTACAAACACAGATGAGAGAAATAAATTTAAGCATCAATTTAATGGGGATAAACGGTTGTAATGGTGGTGGGTGGCAGTTATGATGGTAGGAGACGGTGATGGTTGTAGTGAATGACAATGATCGTGGTGGTGGCAGCTGTGGGTGACAACGGTGATAGTGGTGGTGGATTTTGGATAATGATGGTGGTAGTGGTAGTCGTGAGTAATGGTTGTAGTGATGGTGGTGGACGACGATAATGGTAGTTGACAGTGATGGTGGTGGGGCAACGACGGTGGTGATGGGTAGTGACGATGGTAGCAGTGGGTGGCTATAGTAGTAGGCGATGAAGAATGATGGTGGTAAGTGTGGTGAGGGTGGGTGACAGTAGCTGGTGGTGATGATGAGCGAAGGCGGGTGGTGGTGAGTTGTGGTAGTGGGTGACGATGAGCAACAATGGTGGTAGGGGGTGTGGGATGATAGTGGTAATGGTGATAAACATAAAAATAAGATGCCGATGATGGTGGGTGGTGGCAGTGGTAACAATCGGTGGTGGGTGACGACGATAAGGCGTGAGGTGGGGTGAGAGTGAAGGTGGGGCAATGACAGTGGTGCTGGAGACGGAGGGTTGTGGTGACCGAGGGTGGTGGCGGCGGTGGTGGTGGTGATGGTGGTGGTGGTCGTGGGGCAGTGGTNTGTGAAAATAATATATAGAGGCATAATATAAGGATAACCAATTTATACTCGAGGTTAAATCAAAATCCTGAATATCCAATGGCATCAAATCCAGTAACAATCCTNGTGGTCGTGGGGCAGTGGAGGTGGTGGGGCGATGGTGGTACTGGTGATGGTGGTGGGATAATGGTGGATAATTGGGTGATNAGGTTAAATCAAAATCCTGAATATCCAATGGCATCAAATCCAGTAACAATCCTCTGTCACCCACATGATCAACACAACCCCTATAAACGTACAGTTTCCACCACCACCACATCACCGACCAGAGTAGAAATCTCCTTTCTTTCTCTGCAGAAATCTCCATTGCATTTATATAGAAACCTATCAGTCATGCATTGACTATCCATTAGTTTATGTATGATATAATATTTTTTAAAACTTTATTATTGAGAGATTAAAAGAGCAAAGTCACTAAACTAAAATTTAAGAATTAAACATAATAAAAAATTTTAAAAATCAATTAAAACATAAAACATACCACAATCAATAGTTGAATGAAAAATAAAGACGACTCTAACAGGAGAAACAATAGTCAATTGAAGATGAATTACAAGGATTTTTATTTTCAAACATAAAAAGATAGAATTAAATCTTCTTAAAATATTTAACCGTAGAAAGTTTTAACTAAGAAGGATTAAACAATTGAAGGAAGAAACAAAAAATAATTATATAATACTTAGGGCAGTAGTAGTGCTACCGTGTACTTTATTAAGTCCATTCGCAAAAGAAATTTATACCGTTCGATAAGATCCAACGGTGAAAAGTACGTAGACTGCTATTTAAATATTAAAAGAGTGAAATTTACTTTATGGGTCTTGTCAGAATGTCATATCTATTTTCTGTCTCTCTCATTAAATACAGTCACTCATTCATTCTCTCCCCCGTGTCTTTTTCTATCTCTTTTTTCTCCTTTTGCCATCTTTCTTTATTAAAGTTATATTTTATTAAAATAATGTTAGATAAACTTAAAAATTAAATTTGATAATTTTAACTATTGAATAAATAATGGGTCTCAATAAATATTAAGACTCGTATTGAAATTAATGATTTTAATTATCAAATCTAATTTTTAAGTCTATTTTTTAAATTCATGTAACATTGATCTTCTTCGTAAATAAAGACTATTAAAAAATTCACTTTTCTCGTTCAAGTTTTAGCTATACAGTGGCTTGTTGGATGATAATTTTTGACACAATATGATAATATAATTTAATTTTGAAACAAAATTAATAGATTAGGGTTAATTATTTTTTAACACGAACTTATAAATGATACGATTCGTTAATACATAATAAATAGATTGAATTAGTATTAAACATGAATAATACGAAATTGATATAAATAACACGTTTAACTAATATTATAGAAATAAAATACTAATTATTTATTATTGTTTATTAAATATTGACATAATTATTGTACAAAAAAGATATTTTTACTTAATATTATTGTTATATTTATTAAATTAATTTTTAATTTATAAAAAAAAGTATGAACATAAATTTAATTAATTAATAATAGAATCTTAGATTTAAATCTTAACGTTAAATTCTTTATTTGATGTTTATACTAGTCAACACGAATACGAATACGAACACGAACGCGAAACGAAAATAAACAGGTCAATCGACACAACACGATTATTTAAATAGGTTAAATTAATGTTGACTAGTGTTCAACACGAACTCATAATAACACGACATGATCCGACACAACATGATCCGACACGATTGTCACCGCTAGGGACTTGTAACACAATTTTTAAAGGATGAATAATACAAATCAACTGACTTTGCTTCTTATTTCATCCAAAAATAGCATCTCACCCGAAGTGTATAGATCAACCACATGAAATTCTTGGCCATCAATACTAAAGAAATTTGATAAGAGTATAAGACGATTTAGATTTAATGTATAGACGATGGATTTTGCTATTAAACAATGAATTAAACTTGTTAATTAGTTTAATAAATTAGGTCCAATTAATATTAACACTAATCCTATTGGGACAGAAAATTTAGCCTTACAATTGCCGTAATCGAATAATATTGAATTGGTCACTATCGCTCAATGCCACTGATATAAGGATGGATTTCAATCCAATAAGATCCACACACACACAAAAAAACCTTCTTCGGCTCTGTTACCAAATATCAGGGGAATGTAAATTTCCTCTGCATTTTCCACCATAATGTCTTCTACAACATCTATTCCAACTTCTAATAAATAAAGACATAACACATAAATGAATTTTCTTAGCAATAAAATGCACTCGGAAATATACTAATAGAATAAAAACTCATATTACCAAATATAGTTATAAATCTAGTATGACTGGTGTATCCTACTTTGGTGTACATAGAAGCTTAGTCTACTATAAATGACATTGCTCTCCTCTTGGATGAGATAATTGGATTTTTTTTAATTAATTTTTATGTGGAAGCAAAAATAAGGGGGGCGTCCAAAAATGAATAAGTGAGAGAAAAGTGATTTTTTTTAATAGTCATTATCTAAATAGAAAGATGAGAAACGGGGAGAAAGTGAGAATGATTGACAGAGAAAGAATGATCCACAGCATTTAACGAGAAGAGAAAATGGTGACAAAGAAAAAGAATGATTGACAGATTTTAATTAGGGAGAGAAAATGGTTGTGAGTTTCTCAAAATCTTAAAAGACAAGTAAAGTAAACGTTAATTTTTTGACCAATAAAAAAAAGGTTAATTTCTTTTAATATTTAACTACCAATTTATTTTTTATCGTTGGATCTTATCCAACAGTAAAAATTCTCATGCACAGACGAATTTAAATACACGATGGTGTGTGTTTAAACATTGCTCATATTTAGAGTGTATATATAAAGAGAGAGAGAGCATTGTTATACATACTTAAAAAATAAAATTAAAAATCTGACTTGAGAATATGGTTATTATACTTGTCACTAGTTTAATTGTGGGTCACAATACTTATTGGGGTCTACTACTTATTTAATTATAGTAATTTATCAAGTTAATTTTTTAAGTCTATTTAATATTTTCTACATAAATATACTAGTAATATCCCGTAACTAAAGTCACTATACATTGAGATATGGTATTGTGCATGCATTGGAGTTTGTATATAATGTGTGTGTGTGTGCGCGCAACTACGTGTTAGGTTTGTGAAATATTGGAGGGGAGGAGAGTGTGTGTTGGGTGTATGAAACTTAGGAGCAAAAATATACCCTCATATATTCAAAAATCTAACTAATTTATTATATGGATAACACCCCATCATTATAAAGAAGAACAACGAAGATATATATTTGAAAACTCCTCTACTCTAGGCATTAAAAACCCTAGAGCAATAACATATACTTTGTTTTTTTATAACTAGTTATTTCTCCTGCCTGAAGACACGGAATAATAAAAAAATTGTCAACAATAAATATATTTGTATTCATACCAAAAATTAAATTACAAACACAGATGAGAGAAATAAATTTAAGCATCAATTTAATGGGGATAAACGGTTGTAATGGTGGTGGGTGGCAGTTATGATGGTAGGAGACGGTGATGGTTGTAGTGAATGACAATGATCGTGGTGGTGGCAGCTGTGGGTGACAACGGTGATAGTGGTGGTGGATTTTGGATAATGATGGTGGTAGTGGTAGTCGTGAGTAATGGTTGTAGTGATGGTGGTGGACGACGATAATGGTAGTTGACAGTGATGGTGGTGGGGCAACGACGGTGGTGATGGGTAGTGACGATGGTAGCAGTGGGTGGCTATAGTAGTAGGCGATGAAGAATGGTGGTGGTAAGTGTGGTGAGGGTGGGTGACAGTAGCTGGTGGTGATGATGAGCGAAGGCGGGTGGTGGTGAGTTGTGGTAGTGGGTGACGATGAGCAACAATGGTGGTAGGGGGTGTGGGATGATAGTGGTAATGGTGATAAACATAAAAATAAGATGCCGATGATGGTGGGTGGTGGCAGTGGTAACAATCGGTGGTGGGTGACGACGATAAGGCGTGAGGTGGGGTGAGAGTGAAGGTGGGGCAATGACAGTGGTGCTGGAGACGGAGGGTTGTGGTGACCGAGGGTGGTGGCGGCGGTGGTGGTGGTGATGGTGGTGGTGGTCGTGGGGCAGTGGTGGTCGTGGGGCAGTGGAGGTGGTGGGGCGATGGTGGTACTGGTGATGGTGGTGGTATAATGGTGGACAATTGGGTGGTGGGTGTGGTATGGTGGCGATAGTGTTGGTGGCAGCGATGGTGGTGGTGGTGGGGGTAGTTGTGGTGGTAGTGATGATGGTGGTGGAACGATTGGGGTTGTTGGTACAGGTGGTAGTTGAGCAGTTTCAAATACTATTTTTTTTTAAGTACTTATGAGAAATAAGTACTAAAATCATTTTTAAAAAATCACTCCAAATACACTTTTAGGAGTCTATTTTTCCTTTNGGTAGTTGAGCAGTTTCAAATACTATTTTTTTTTAAGTACTTATGAGAAATAAGTATTAAAATCATTTTTAAAAAATCACTCCAAATACACTTTTAGGAGTCTATTTTTCCTATTAACTTTGAGGTGTTAATATTAGTCGTTAAATTAATTTTAAAGAGATCTCAACCGCGAGTAGCAAAAGTCATTGTGCTTATCTTTTAAATTTTGAATTGTATTGTACTTTATTATATAGACTAGTTATTATCTGTGTCTAAAGGCATAAAGTAATAAAAAATGATCAACAATAAATATATTTGTATTCACACTCAAAATTAAATCACAAATATAGAGGAGAGAGAAAAGAATTTAAACACAAGTTGTAGGTGGGTGAGCGATGGTATGGTAGGAGAAGGTGATGGTTAGAGTGGGTGGCGACTACCTTAGAGGTGGTGGTAGTCATGGGTGGCAACGGTGATGGTGGTGGTGTATTTTGGGTGACGATGGTGATAGTGGCAACTATGGGTGACGACGATGGTGGTGGTGGATGTGAGTTGTGGTAGGCAACAGTGATTGTGATTGGCAGTGGTGGTGGTGAAGCGACAACGGTGGTAGTGGCAATGATGGGTTATGGTAGTGGACGGTGACGATGGTGGTGATGGGCGAAGACGAATGCTTTTGGGTGACTGTGATGGGTGGTGGCAAATGACAACAGTGGTAGGTATGGGTAACAGTGGGTGGCGACAGTGGTGGGCAATGACGGGGTAGTGGTGGTAACTGTGGTGCGTGTGGGTGTGGGTGTGGGTGATATTGGCTGGCGGCGATGGTAGGCGATGATGAGTGGTGGTGGGTGCGAACGATGGACGACGACGGTAATGAGATGATGGTGGTAGAGATTATAAATATAAGAATGAAATGACGATGGTGCTGGGTGGTGGCGGTGGACGACGATGGTAGAAATCGGTGGTGGGTGGCGAATGTGGTGTTGTTAGGGTGGTGACGGTGGCCACAGTGGTAGTGGTGGGGTGGCGACGGTGGCAGTGGGGGTGGTCGTGGAGTTGTTAGTGGTAGGGGTGATGGTGGGACAACAGTAATGGTGGTAGAGTGACGACAATGGTGATGAAGGTGTTGGGACAGTGGTAAGGGTGATGGTGGGACAACGATAGTTGTGCTAGAGTGGTGGTAGGGGTGATGGTAGTGTGAGACTCAATCATACATTGCATACATATTAGCATAATTATGTTGACTAACTGTAATTATATGAAATTACTTATTAAATAGCATTTTGTTTATGAAAATAGTATTGAGTTGATTTTGAAATTACTTCAAAATTTGGGGGGAGGCAAGCGAAATTATTAAAGTTCATGAAATATATTTACACATGTGTCAAACATAAGGTAGTGGGTCATTTTGAAAAGGTCAAGTGCGTGTGTGTGTGTGTGTGTGCCACATGTATGTGTGTTTGACTAGATGCAGAAAATATGTGTGTGTATACTTTAATATGCAGTAAAGTAAGTGTGTTTAAAAGATAAATGTGTGTGTGTGTGTGTGTTTTGGTTTGTTGAAACCGTGAGTGAGGGAATAAAGGAGAGGAAGAAGAAAGGAAAAAAAAAAAGGAGAACTTGGGGAGCTTCCATGCCAACAGAAAGTGAGAGGAAACAATAAAAAGGAGGGGAAGAAGAACGTATGTGGGATAAATTTTAAGCATGTGTGAGTGATTAATTTTAGTATGTATGTATTTTAGTGGACTGTTTTATTCTAATTTCATGAACTATTTTAGTTAATTTTATGGACTGTTTTAGTTTATTTCAAAACATATTTTTGTGAGCTTAAATTAAGTGTATTAACATAAATTAGTGCGTTGTTGTAATTTAATTTCCCAACAGGTTTTTGTGAGTTTCATTAAGTGTATGAAACGAATTAACGGATTGCAAAGTAAGGGTTCCAAATGGGTATTAAACCGAAGGTGAGAAAAATGTGAAAAATGGTCATCAATGATATCTGGTACGAGAGGTATAAAATGCCAAAAATGCAATTTTTAGAATTCAAGGTCAAAATGTGTGGAAATAGGTCTCCGGTCAATGTGTTTGACCTACTAAATCTTAATTGTGATTAATATGAGTGATTTTGAAGATTTGGGAAAAAAATATGATCCCTAAATCTAATGTGCTAGTATGTGAGTGAATAGTGCGGTTATCGGGGCTCTTTGGGTTGAATCCATCTTGCATGCATTAGTGCATGATTAATTATTCGATATGATAAACATGTTAATATTGTAATTACAAATGTGTTAAGTGGAACGAGTGAGACAATCAATGTTGGAACTAATACGATAACACCGGAAAGATCCACCGATAGAACCGAAAGGCCGTAGATTGGTAAATATGAGGTGAGTGTATATCGTTATATGTTTTGAAAATGCTATTATAAGATGACGTTAGATAATAAAATTTAATAAATTTCTCCAAGATTATGTGTTATGTGCTTATATGATTGAATGATGCTTTATACTATATATTTGTGTATTGTGGAATGTGGCACACTGTTTGAGACAGAAGGGTCGATACCTGATCACTGGGCGTGCAATGGTTTGTTAGCACTGTGGTGTTCCCGGGATGTTCGGGAGACACAGATCCATGTGAGATCAATTACCCGATGAGAAGTAGTATGGATATGTTGTGGCTTGTGAATGTTTTGGAATTAGATTGTTGTTATTGTTTGATATGTGTATTTACGTAGTATTTACCTACTTCTGTGTATTACTATCATTTTCATTTCATATACAGCATGTATACTCACTGAACACGTGATTTAGCTCACACCCCTATAGCTTCTTCTTTTAGGAACTGTAGAGAGGGATACAGACCGATCCACTGTCAAGTTGATTGAGTCTTGTACAACGTTAATGTGATATCACTCAGGTTGACCTTCNTGTTATTGTTTGATATGTGTATTTACGTAGTATTTACCTACTTCTGTGTATTACTATCATTTTCATTTTATATACAGCATGTATACTCACTGAACACGTGATTTAGCTCACACCCCTATAGCTTCTTCTTTCAGGAACTATAGAGAGGGATACAGACCGATCCACTGTCAAGTTGATTGAGTCTTGTACAACGTTAATGTGATATCACTCAGGTTGACCTTCGGTATGACTGATTGCTCGGTTGTATATTATATTTGTAAATGGTTATTATGACAGGTTATTAGTATATATTTGTAAACATAATCACAAGCATACTTTACGATGTATGATATGTGGGTATAGGATTTTGTAAATGTTTATAACCTNTGATTGAGTCTTGTACAACGTTAATGTGATATCACTCAGGTTGACCTTCGGTATGACTGATTGCTCGGTTGTATATTATATTTGTAAATGGTTATTATGACAGGTTATTAGTATACAGTTGTAAACATAATCACAAGCATACTTTACGATGTATGATATGTGGGTATAGGATTTTGTAAATGTTTATAACCTGAGAAATAAACAATTAGTATAGGTGTTTTATATATGGTACAGGTTATGAAACATGTGTTACCATCATGCTTAACGACTAAGGTGATGAGTGGAGTTGTTGCACCTGTGAGATTATTTGGTGTTTTATTAATTTAGATTATGTAAACAGATATATCAAAAACCTAGTCGTGTCTTATCCTTGGGAGACCAGGATAGGGTGTGACAAGTAGGACAGCGGTAGTGGTAGTAAAGTGATAGGGAACGATGGTGATGGTGATGGGACGGTGGTAGCGGTAATGGTGGTGGTGAGACGGTGAAAGTAGTGGTGGTGGTGAGCAAGGGCGAAACCAAAAATTCTTTTCAGTGGGGACAACCATCAAGTTAAAGAGAACCAAAGGCAGCCGTCAAGTTAAAGAAAATGATTATTCAACAATTATCAAAGTTCGTTGCATCTAGTGAACATATTTATTATCTCAAATTTTCATTCTCTATAAAAAAAAAATTCCTAATCTTTCATTCTCTATAAAAAAAAAATCATAATCTAACACCTTTTATAAAATAAGTATTCATATTATTTTTTTTACTTTCAAAGATTTCACATATAAATACACGTGAAAAAATGATAGGCGACTATGAAAAACTAATATAATTTTTTTTTAAAGCATTAGAATAAATACAGTTTTCGTAGAAAATGCTATTTTGACATATCATTTTGTGAGTGTACTTGTCAATGATAAAATTTTGACTCATCCGAATGGCAATTTGCCTTGAAAACCCTATTTTGAATCTAATCTAATTATTCAATTAATTTCATTTTTTTAATCCATATTCGAATCTATTCAATATTATGAATTTTATCAAAAATTCAATCTTATATATTAATTCAATTTAATCGTTTAGTTTTATCAGATGTTTACATATACATATTTGTGCATGCATATTAAATTGAATCAAAGTGAATTGAATTGAATCATAATTAGATCAAATTGTTTTATGTGCCCAAATCTAAAATCTTAGAAAATAATGTAGTATATTTGAACTTAGATAATTGGTCAAAAATATATATCTATGTCTTAGTAATCGAATTCGGAGAAGGATTAATTTGATAACTTAAGTGAGTTATTATAGAAGGAATAAAGATAACTAGAGATTAAATAAAAAATTATGAGATCAAGTCTCTATGAGCAAACCTTGAGTCTAAATTTTTAGTGCATTAAAAAAAATGAGTGGGGGTAAGTTATTAAAAAAATTAATTTTTATTATAATTTTAAACAGGGGCGGAGCCAGAATTTCTTTTCAGTGCGAGCAACCATCAAGTTAAAGAGAACCGGATGCAACCATCAAGTTAAAGAGAATAATTACTCAACAATTATCAAAGTTCGTTGCATCTAGTGAACATATTTATTATCTCAAAATTTCATTCTTTATAAAAAAAAATTCTTAATCTAACACCTTTTTATAAAATAATTCTTCGTATTATTTTTTTTACTTTCAAATATTTAACATATAAATACACGTGAAAAAAAGATAGTCAACTATGAAAAACTAATATAATTTTTTTTTAAAACATTAGAATAAAGACAGTTTTCATATAAAATGCTATTTTGACATATTATTTTGTGAGTGTGCTTGTCAATTATAAGATTTTGACTCATTCGAATGGCNATACACGTGAAAAAAAGATAGTCAACTATGAAAAACTAATATAATTTTTTTTTAAAGCATTAGAATAAAGACAGTTTTCATAGAAAATGCTATTTTGACATATTATTTTGTGAGTGTGCTTGTCAATTATAAGATTTTGACTCATTCGAATGACAATTTGTCTTGAAAACCCTATTTTGAATATAATCTAATTATTCAACTAATTTCATTTTTTTAATCCATATTCGAATCTATTAAATATTATGAATTTTATCAAAAATCCAATCTTATATATTAATTCAATTTAATTGTTTAGTTTTATCAAATGTTTACGTATACATATTTGTATATGCATATCAAATTGAATTGAATCATAATTAGATCAAATTTTTTTAAGCGCCCAAATCTAAAATCTTAGAAAATGATGTAGTATATTTGAACATAGATAATTGGTAAAAATTATATATCTATGTCTTAGTAATCGAATTCGGAGAAATGATTGATTCGATAACTTAAGTGAGTCATTGTAGAAAGAATAAAGATAATTAGAGATTAAATAAAAAAATTTGAGATTAAGTCTCTATGAGCGAACCTTGAGTCTAAATTTTTAGTGCATTAAAAAAAATGAGTGGAGGCAAGTTATTAAAAAAATTAATTTTTATTATAATTTTAAATTAACTCAGCAAATTTTTAGAATTTCAATAGGAGCAATTGTCCCCCCTNGAGCGAACCTTGAGTCTAAATTTTTAGTGCATTAAAAAAAATGAGTGGAGGCAAGTTATTAAAAAAATTAATTTTTATTATAATTTTAAATTAACTCAGCAAATTTTCAGAATTTCAATAGGAGCAATTGTCCCCCCTGATTTTAAATTAACCCTACAAATTTTCAAAATTTCAGTGGGGGCAATTGCCCCCACCCTGCCTCCGCCCCTGATGGTGGGGTGGCGATGGTGGTTGTAGTTGTTATAGTGGCGATGGTGGTAGTGGGGTGGCGATGGTTGTGGTGTTGGTGGTGGTAGTTGTTGTTGCAGAGATGGTGGTTGTGTGGCGGCGACAGTGGTGGTTTTTGTTGGGGCAGAGGTTGTAATGGTGTGACGATAGTGGTGGTGGCGATAATGGTGATAATAGTGGTAATGGTGGTGATGGTGGTGGTGGTAGGGTGGCTGTGGTTGTGGTAGTCGTGGTGATAGTGGGATGGCAACCATAGTGGTGGGGCGGTAATGGTGGTGGTTGGGTTGGTAACGGTGGTGGTGGGATGGTAGCGATGGTAGTGGTGATGGTAGTGGGGCTGGTGGTGGTGAGATAGTTTCAAACATTACTTTTTTTTATCTATACTATTTATAAATGTCAATATATTTAAAAAAATTTAATTTCTTTTTGTCCTTAATTATTATAATAAAGTCAATTATACTACCTATATATTTTCATTTAAATTTTTTTTTACAACTATTTGACTTTTAACTTATTTTTGACTTTTTTATACGAATTTCTAAATTTTTTTGAACTCATTTATTAGTAGTACAATTATATTCAATTATATTTATATTTATATAAAAAAGTAAAATCCTATGTATTTTAAATTATTACACACACGTAATTATCAGGTTAAATTTTACGGTCAAATATGATATATTTTATTATTTGGTATCTAATGATATATTAATATTAATCAATTTATTGAGAGATACCTAAATAAATGATAAATTAGGTACTCAAAAATTTATAAAATAAATCAATAATTAAATTTAACAAAAATTAAAATACTTATTAATTATTTGACATCTAATTTATTATTTAATTTAATTATACATATAATTTTCATTTTCTATAAATATAATATTATTTAAATTTAATTGCGTGCAACGCACATCGTGCATTACTAATTTTTATAAAAAAATATTTATGAGAAGTTATAAGTTCTAAAAACATTTTTAAAAAGTCACTCTAAATTCACTTTAGGGACATATTTTTCTATGAAATTTAGAGTGTTAATATTAGTCATCGAATTAACATTAAAATAAAATTTAAAAATATCTAAGGCAGGAAAAACAAAAATTATTTTGTTTATTTTTTAAATTTAAATTATATTATACTTTATTATATAAATATACAACTTATCTTTTACAGATTGGTATTCGCTTTGACTAAATTTACATTGATTGGTATTTGTGTTAATCTATAGCTGATCTCAAGTCAGCCACATCCGAAGAATTGGAAGCCAAGTAGAACTATGTGACCTTCACTGAATTTCCTAACGGTCAGTTTGGTTAGAAAAAACAGAATGGTAGAAAGTATAGTGAGAGAAAAAAAAAAAAAAATATATATATATATATATATATATATATTTAATCTATTTGATTAGCATGAAAATTTTGAAAGAAAATTTTTTTAAAAAATNGTCAGTTTGGTTAGAAAAAACAGAATGGTAGAAAGTATAGTGAGAGAAAAAAAAAATATATATATATATATATATATATTTTTAATCTATTTGATTAGCATGAAAATTTTGAAAGAAAATTTTTTTAAAAATTTTTTTTATTGTTTGAAAGATAGTAAAGTTATTAGAAAATTTTAAGAATTATCTAAAATATCCTTATCTAGATTGAAGGAGATGTTAAACTTGAAAGACTATGCATTTATCCACCTTTTATGATAAAATAAATAAATATCAAATATTATTAAAGTAGAAACAATGCATAGTTGACATATCACCATTTTTATCTCTTCAAATGGAGATGTTAAAATTAGAAAATAAAGTGAATGAAAAAAAAAATGAGAGAAAATATAATTAGTAAGAATTTTTTTAAAAAAATTCATTCTATTGTTTAAAAGAAATAAAATTTTATTTAATTATTTAAATTATTCTTAATTACATTAAATCGATCTAAAGAAAAAATATATTATAATTAAATTATCCTTAATTATGTTAAACCAAGTTTATCTTTGTTGAGGGCTTGCTGTTGTTCAATTCACTATCCATATATGGAAAAAGATAAGAAATGACTATGGGCAAAAAGGTCAACTGTGAGCAGTAGCCCACATTTTCACGAGAAAAAAAAAATTAAATGTTTATTTTACAAGAAATCGAAAGTGTTCTAAACAAGAAAATTTAGTGTGCTCCACAATCTCACTTTCCGGTAAACTCTCGATTTTTTTTGGTTAAACAAACAAGAAAAAAGTTCCATTTTTTCCCTTTTTCCCGTATTTACTTGCAAACCAAACGAAGTCTAAGGATTTTCCAAATCCTGATCTTCAATAAATGATGTTCGCAGATAAATTCCTAGTGATCACCCATATCTGACCCTAATAAGCTAGCCATGTGATGAAGATCGCTTGTTTCCCAGCAAACATGCTTGAGGTCAGCTTGATTGAGAAAACCAACTTATACTCAAATATTTTTAAAAAAATCCCATACTATACCAAACTCATTTCCTTAAATTTTTTCCTCAAAAACATGTGTATAGGATTTCAACAGAAAGCAAACAGATCTGCAATGCTCCAAGAGAAAGCAAACAGAATATATAGTATTCCACACATAGATGCTCCAACTTTTGTGTCATTGAGCAAGATCTGGAAGCTGGATGATTGCTATTGAGGCTGAACTGGAAGATCTGGAAGCTGGAAGGAGCAGATCTAGAAGCAGCAAGCTGCAGTGGAGATGGAAGCCGATGGCTGATGGCAGGGTAACCTAGTTCGTAAACCAGAGAGAGAGAAGAAGAGGGTCTTTTTTGGCTTAAAAAATTTTGAGTAAAAGGTTTGGTTCTCCTTCAATTCTGGGCCAGAAAGAAAAAGTTTTTTTTTGATTTGGTGTAAGTTTGAGTTAAAAATTATATATGATTTTTAGTCTTCTTATACCCTAATTTTACTTTGAATTTGATTCGAAACTATAGTGTGTTACACGCAAATTTTTAAAGTAGGTTAATAATATTTTTATTTTTTAAAATATGTGTTTTTTTGTCAATTTAATTTTGGTTATATCAACTTTATCACAGCTCTGAATAAAGTTCATAACTTCGACAGAGTCACCTTTCAAAGTAACGTTGCTCAGTTCTTGTTGCCTAGCAAATTGGATTGCAACTCTTGTCGCAATGGTTTTTGCCGTCCTAATCTCACAATTAATAGCCATTCGTTTAGAAAAAGCCCCCACAAAGTGCCCCCCGGTCGTCTCTTATGACTACTCCCACTCCCAACACATGTTGTGATACAAACAAGGCAGCATGGAAATTAACTTTAAAGGTACCTGACCTTGGTGGACACCACCTGCTGCTGGACTCGGCACTTGGGATCAGGTCAGATGAGGTTACTACCTCTTGGATATGCCTCGAGTACTTTCAAGCATACTCGCTCACTTTCGAGGGATCTTGCACTACATCCTCGAAGATCCTAATATTTCTATTTCTCCAAACAAGCCAGCACAGAATAAGAAAGAGGGAGTAGTCATCAGGAGTAAGAATTTGGTGAGCCTCATAGAGCCACTCTCTTGGGTTAGAGATATCCAACTGAGCCACTGCAGCCAGCGAACTGAGGCGCCACACTACAACAGCCCAGGGGCAGTCTTTGAGGCAATGAATCAACCATACAACTGAAGTTTGGCACACTAAACACTGACCTCCCACAGCGACTCTTCTACACCCATTGGTAAAGCATTAGCGCACACCCGCCATACAAAAATTTTAATTTTATTTGGAATCTTCTAGTTCCATACAAAATTCCAATTCCCATGACCAATGCTACTGGATAGAATTGAGTTGATCGAACCCGCTTGCAGTAAGCCTTGATCCATGATGATGTGATATGTGCTATGAACTAAAAATCACCCATTATAATTATAATGTCAGATCAGTTGGTCATCCAGCTTGTTCACACTTGGGGGGAAATGGCTTTATCAGTGTATGCAGTGTGTTGTCGTATCCCAATTTTTTTGTTGTCATTTTACATTACTGTCAAATCAGTTCTAACCTATGCAGATTGATATCTTTACACTGCAATTTAAAATTGTCAAACCGAACATATATATACTATCATTCACAATTATGTAAATGCACCACCACTAAACAAAATATATAAGAGCACATTACATGCAAGTTCTTCTTCACGCAATAATCAAAATAGTTCATCTTCGGATAACAAACGTGAACGCTCAACGAACAACTCAACATCGCTAAATAAAGTTTATTCTGTTGAATCATATATTGATTCTAGTGGTATCACATGGTATGGACAAAAGCGTGCATTCCACAATGAACCCATTTGATGGTGTAAATCAACGTGAANTTTTGTCAATTTAATTTTGGTTATATCAACTTTATCACAGCTCTGAATAAAGTTCATAACTTCGACAGAGTCACCTTTCAAAGTAACGTTGCTCAGTTCTTGTTGCCTAGCAAATTGGATTGCAACTCTTGTCGCAATGGTTTTTGCCGTCCTAATCTCACAATTAATAGCCATTCGTTTAGAAAAAGCCCCCACAAAGTGCCCCCCGGTCGTCTCTTATGACTACTCCCACTCCCAACACATGTTGTGATACAAACAAGGCAGCATGGAAATTAACTTTAAAGGTACCTGACCTTGGTGGACACCACCTGCTGCTGGACTCGGCACTTGGGATCAGGTCAGATGAGGTTACTACCTCTTGGATATGCCTCGAGTACTTTCAAGCATACTCGCTCACTTTCGAGGGATCTTGCACTACATCCTCGAAGATCCTAATATTTCTATTTCTCCAAACAAGCCAGCACAGAATAAGAAAGAGGGAGTAGTCATCAGGAGTAAGAATTTGGTGAGCCTCATAGAGCCACTCTCTTGGGTTAGAGATATCCAACTGAGCCACTGCAGCCAGCGAACTGAGGCGCCACACTACAACAGCCCAGGGGCAGTCTTTGAGGCAATGAATCAACCATACAACTGAAGTTTGGCACACTAAACACTGACCTCCCACAGCGACTCTTCTACACCCATTGGTAAAGCATTAGCGCACACCCGCCATACAAAAATTTTAATTTTATTTGGAATCTTCTAGTTCCATACAAAATTCCAATTCCCATGACCAATGCTACTGGATAGAATTGAGTTGATCGAACCCGCTTGCAGTAAGCCTTGATCCATGATGATGTGATATGTGCTATGAACTAAAAATCACCCATTATAATTATAATGTCAGATCAGTTGGTCATCCAGCTTGTTCACACTTGGGGGGAAATGGCTTTATCAGTGTATGCAGTGTGTTGTCGTATCCCAATTTTTTTGTTGTCATTTTACATTACTGTCAAATCAGTTCTAACCTATGCAGATTGATATCTTTACACTGCAATTTAAAATTGTCAAACCGAACATATATATACTATCATTCACAATTATGTAAATGCACCACCACTAAACAAAATATATAAGAGCACATTACATGCAAGTTCTTCTTCACGCAATAATCAAAATAGTTCATCTTCGGATAACAAACGTAAACGCTCAACAAACAACTCAACATCGCTGAATAAAGTTTATTCTGTTGAATCATATATTGATTCTAGTGGTATCACATGGTATGGACAAAAGAGTGCATTCCACAATGAACCCATTTGATGGTGTAAATCAACGTGGATGAGCAAAAGGTGTAGATGACGTGTGATAAGTGTGGATTAGAGCTACAGGGCTCGTATGTGATGCTGCTGTGAAACAATGAAAGGATTAAAGGGGTGCACACAGTGAAAATATAGTGGTTCACTGGCTCAGGAGCTCGGCTAGTTCACTCTTTAATGGAGGCTCTCGCTCCCTCTACTCTATTCACTACTCAAATGTATTTCAATACCGTATGTCATGTAATTAGGGTTTTTCTTGTTTTATCCCCCCTTCTATTGAAGCGTTACATAGTATTTATAGGACTATTTCCTATTCTGCAGGATCTCAGCCGAGATCTTTGCCTACCATTAATGGGATTCTCCTTGATTTTAGGAGAGGATCTTGGTTGATTGAGAGTTTCATGCTTGGAACCCAATTTTGCAGTTATCCAACTGTTCCCTGGTCAGTTCCGATATCCTCTCCCCAGGGGGGAGCTCTGGCTTTGAACTTCTGAGCTCCTCGTATCATTTCTGACCTCCTGAGCTGACCTCATTTCCTGAACTTGCTCTTATAACTTATTTGAGATATCATCAGTTGCCCTCCCAGCCCCTGGTTCAAGCAAGCTTGGGCAGGGGTTGAGCTGTTTTTAAACCAAGCTGGGCTTGCACATGGTTGTCCTTGGCTTGCACGTGATAGATGTCTTTTGGATGATTTTCAACAATCATAGCCTCCTCGGTTCCCGCCCACGTCTCTCAAGCTTTAAATACTCCATCAGAACCGCCCTTTTCCACTGTTTGGTTTCTTTGTCGTATTTTCCTCCTTGCGGTCTCTTGGCTTTCTGGTTTGAAGCTCTCCAATTCTTTACTCAAGATCGAGTTTTCTGGGTTCGATTTGAAGACTCGCATTGCCTTCTTTCTCCAATTTTGCTCTAGGCTATTGCTCTTTTCTAACTAGGTACGCCTCTTTTGCCCCTTATGTCGTCTTTTCTTGTCCTGGATCCCTCAAGTTCGAGGTGGTCATTGCATTTCTGGGCTTTCCGGTTCTTTTATCTCTTGAACCGAAACTGCTGCTTGTCTCCTCTTCCCCACTTCATGGATTGGCGCCCTATCGTGCGAATTCTTGCTGTTGGAAGATACTGTGTTGACCCTAGGGTTATCCGGGAATGCCTTACTAGTATCCCTCACCTCTACCGTTCTTTCAATTTACCTTTCTCCTGTCCAATCATGTCTATCCTTCCCGAGCTACTTGTTTCTCTGTTTCTCTATTGAGAGAAAGGTCTACCGAAGAGGATACTGATTTAAGGGACGTGGGGCGAGGAAATCAACAATTTCCCTGGCATTGATGTTGTCGATGCCGAGGAGAATACTGAGGAACCTCCCCCATTGTCTTCTTCTATGCCCCCTAATCCTAACAAAGATAAGGGCAAGGTGAGTGGGGTAGAAGTCTCTGATAGCGTAGCGGGCACAGGGGCTATTTTTAGGCATGCTGAGCTCGTAGGACCTAGTGAAGTTTCCTTCTCTTACGAAAATTTTCAATGGTCGTTATAGTTTTCCTCCTGGTGTCCAGATAAATACACCTCATATGTTGCCCAGGTTCATAAGAAAGTCTGTTTCTTCGTGGCCGCTTTCAAGAATGGCCTTCGCTTCCCTATGCACCCCTTCATCAAGAGTGTTTTGCAACACTTCAACGTCTGTCTTGCTCAGCTCTCTCCTAATTTCTGGGGTGTTCTGGTAGGTCTTCTAATTTTATTTAAGAAACATGAGCTCGAGGTTCCCAGTCTCTCCTTGCTTGCAGATCTTTTTAATGTCAAGCTCACCTCATCTGAGGGTTTCTTGTATATCTCCAAGCGAACCACGGCTAGGCAGATCATTACTCACCTCCTGATCTCCCATAAGGGTTGGAAGAATCAATTCTTTTTGGTTAGGGGCACTAACTAGGAGTACAACCCTGCTAATAGGACTAACACTCTTGGTATCCCTAGAGCCTGGTCCACCCTTGATAACTTAGATGAGTCCTTGCTTGAACTGACTGAGTTCTGGTTTGAAAATTATCGAGTTGCCTTTTTGACCTTTGTTTTCCTTGTATTATTTTTTAGGCATTCGACCTGAGCTCAGTGCTGAGGACGAAAAAGTGAAGCGAAAGTTGGAGAAGTGTAATCCAGATAAATACTCCGAGCTCATCAAGCCCTGGGTTCTAGTAACACAGGAATTTAGTCCTCATAAGGTATCGATAGAAGCTCCACTCCCCATTTCTGTTGTTAGACCTGAAGACGTAGAAGGTAACACTTTTTGAGTTGGTTTCCTTGCCTTCCCTTCTTTTTTCTCTTTTCTGTTTAACTAGCTTGGTTTAGATCTTCCAGGCTCTTCTATAATGAAATCTACTCCTAAGGAACTTCAGGCTAATGTTGACCTACTTAAGAAGAATAGGAAGAGTGGTACACGAAAGGCTGAGACCAACTCTAGAGGCAGCCTTATTGACAGGGCTACGGTGCAAAAGCTGGGAGTGCCTTCTTCTCCTGCCTTGAGCAAAGAAGGACAACCTCCCTCATCTCAATCCCCAGCCACCTCATTTCTTCAAGGGGCCCAGCTTGTTCCCAAAAAGGCTTCTGAGCCAGAGCTGGCTTCCCCCACCTCTTCTGAGGTTGAGGGAGCCTTAGGGCTGGTTACTGGAATTCAGCAAGACTCCACTCCTCTTGAACCATCTGAACGACCATCTCAGCTACCTCTTCGGAGCCCCAAAGTCAAAAAGAGAGAGGACCGGGAAACTGATGAAGACTCCTTCTTTGACAACGTTGAGTTAGTTGTTGGGACCATTTCATCTATTCTTCCTAAATCCGATATTCAGAGGGCCTCTACCATGCCCCCCCTGAGGCCTCTTTTTGCTCAGCTCTCCAACGAGCAGTTACTGTAAGTGTTTTTACTCTACCTCTTAGTTCGGTGCGGTTGACTTATGCTGATCTGTACTCGCTTTCTTTTCTACTCTCAGATGGCTCTCCATTTGAAAAACTTGATGGGCAGGGTCCAATCTTCGGAGGATTCTGCCAAAGTATTGAAGGCATACGAGTTTAAGGTCGCTGAGCTAACCTTTAACAATAAGAGCCTCAGAGCTCAGGTGCAAGAGCTCGAGGAGCAAATGGAGAAGTAGGCCTCTGACCTCAAAGGCCTTCAAGCAGCTAAGGATAGGGCTGAGGAAAAAGAGAAGAAAGTCAAAAATGAGCTGAGGATGACTAGGAAAGAGCTGCTACTCAAGACTAATGCCTGGAGCAAAGCTAGCCAGGAAGCCTTTGATGCTCGGAGTTTCCTTGAGGGCCTTAAAAAGGAGTATGTTACCCTGGCTGAGGCGAATAAGACCTTATGTAGTGAGCTTGAGGTGAAAAAGATAACTGTCAGGGAGAGGGATGACATAATAGCCGAGCTGAAAGATGATTTCACCACCAAGTGGGCCTCAGGATAGCTGACCTTTCAGCGCAAAGCAGAGAAGACCTATCCAGACCTCGACTTTGACTTTGTCATCCCCACTGAAGAGGAGTTGGAGGAGATTGATTCAGAGGGCGATGACAGCACCTTGGTTTCTGCTGCTTTTGATAGGGCTCTGGAAGGTACTAAAATGTCCACTCCTCCAGCTGTTCCTACTAATACTTCCTTTTCTGCTGATCTGGTAATCAGAGCTTTGACTGAGATTGAAGCCCCAGCCTCATTGCCTATTCTTAGCGCCTCTGAGATCTCAACTGCTGCCTTGCCAGGAGGGTTGCCTGCTGAGCTACCGAGCTCTTGTTTTGTTCCTTCTCCTGAAGCTACAATAACTGCATTGCAGGACCCTTCACCTGTTCTCTCTTCAGAAACTTAGGATCTTTTATTTCTTTCTTTTTTCTTGTTGGAAAGCATTTGTAACTTCTAATGGGGAATGTAAATCTACCCTACTTTCCTGACTCGTCTTTTAAGTCATCCATGTGAATGATAAACGTACTTATTTTTTCTTTTTGAAATTGTTCAACATAACCTAACTTGCTCTTCAATGCAGTCTATTCTGCTCAATACAATCTAACTTACTCTTCAATGCAGTCTACTCTACTCTTCTCAGATTTGCTCTTATTGTTCTGTGGTTTATACTGCTCGTGTACTGCTCTGTACTCTCCTTGCCCCCCTTGTTTTTAGGGGAACTGAGTTCTTCTAAAAGCAAATTTGTTGGAACTGCAAGTCTACTGGCTCCCTGAGCTCCTTTGAAAGGAAAGGAGTNTTCTAAAAGCAAATTTGTTGGAACTGCAAGTCTACTGGCTCCCTGAGCTCCTTTGAGAGGAAAGGAATNAAGTCTACTGGCTCCCTGAGCTCCTTTGAAAGGAAAGGAGTTGAGATTTGACTTTATGAGATTGCTATGCTTGTGTTTGGTCGAAAAGAGTATGCTAATTGATGTTGAGGTCAGCTAGAATCCTTCGTGGAGGGTGATACCCCTTACAGATTTGAGGCAACAGAGACTTAGATGTTGTTTGAAAAGTAGGGAGTTACCTTGGAAGACCCATGCAGTCATACGAGCTACACTTAGCTCATGAATACCAGAAAATAGTGAGTTGCCTTGGAAGGTCCATGCAGTCATACAAGCTACAAGTAGCTCATAGATACCTGAATGTTTGGGATCTCAAAGAGTTTTCCAGGACTGTCGAGTTCTATCGTGGACCCATAGTTAATCTCTCATGTTATATTGCAGCTTATTGTCCTGAACTTCTACTAGACAGTCGAGGGCTATTATTGCTTGAGATGGATGAGGAGCATCAAGGAAATGTTGAGACTACTTGGTCTGGATTCTTATGGATGTTAACTTTCTGTGGACACCCGAGCAGAGCTCTCTCTTCTTTTTTTCCTTTTTTTTTGTGCACTTCCCCAACTGCCTTTCAAAAGCGTAACCACCCTCTTTAATTAGAAAACCCAAAGGTCCGCCGACTTTGGTCTTTGTGCATACTTTGATTGCATTAAAGCTTGTTGTCTCTATGATTTTGCTATACCTTTTTAGACCCTTCTTCTACTTCGGAATCTCTTCCTGATTCCTGAGGATTTATTATTTCTCTGTTTCTTCTCCTTCTTTACTTTCTGTGAATCTTTCAATGGCTGTCCCAATCTCCCCCTTGTTCAGGGAATGAAGCTCCTTTGGAGTTGAATGGGAGCGGCAGAGCCGTTACTTAGTTCCTTCGTCAATGTCATCCTTAGATTTAGACGAGATAAAAAAGTTCTTTCTTGACGTAGAATTAGCTCTACGAGCCCCATCTTCTGACGAGCCCTACAATTATCTCCCTCTAGGGGAGACTTGCTTATNCCAATCTCCCCCTTGTTCAGGGAATGAAGCTCCTTTGGAGTTGAATGGGAGCGGCAAAGCCGTTACTTAGTTCCTTCGTCAATGTCATCCTTAGATTTAGACGAGATAAAAAAGTTATTTCTTGGCGTAGAATTAGCTCTACGAGCCCCATCTTCTGACGAGCCCTACAATTATCTCCCTCTAGGGGAGACTTGCTTCTTTGAAGGGACTTTGGACATGGGGCTGTGTCTTCTTTTTCATCCTATTATTGGTTATATTTTGGCTTATTGCGGTTTGTGTCTTTCCCGTCTCTCTCCCAAGGAGTGGGCCATCATGACCAGTTTTTTCCTGTTTTAGANGGAGACTTGCTTCTTTGAAGGGACTTTGGACATGGGGCTGTGTCTTCTTTTTCATCCTATTATTGGTTATATTTTGGCTTATTGCGGTTTGTGTCTTTCCCATCTCTCTCCCAAGGAGTGGGTCATCATGACCAGTTTCTTCCTGTTTTACANGTCTTCTTTTTCATCCTATTATTGGTTATATTTTGGCTTATTGCGGTTTGTGTCTTTCCCGTCTCTCTCCCAAGGAGTGGGCCATCATGACCAGTTTTTTCCTGTTTTAGAGCTTGCCGGGTGATGGCAAGCTTTCCACTGTAGGAGAATTCTTCTACTTTTTCAACCTCAAAAAAGATGAGGTCCCATGTTTTTTTTGTTTTCGATGGAGGCACTTCAAGCTGCAACGTCTGGTGTTTGACCTTCCTTCTCCTCTTGAAGGATGAACTCATCGTTTTTCTATGTTTCTAGGGATTCTTGGAGGTCCATAGAATTGCACTACAGATAATATAGAGTTCCCAGATCCTGGAGGAGCTATTCTTATTCAGGTAAGTATCTCGGCTACCTGTATTTGTTCAGGTCTCTTGGTGTGGTTTCCTAATTATAGGATTTAACTTGGTTGGTACGTCCTCTTGAATTGGATTTATTGGAGGAGATGTTGATTAATTAGATATGAAGTTAAGCATGTGCCCTACTCTGAGTTGTGACGCCAGATAACTTGTTTCTGTTCAGTGCTGCCGGTGCCACTATGGACTTTGTTTCTTACCCAGATTCTGTTGATTCATGCTCCTCTGATGAGGTCGTTGGTACTTCCTCTGGGAAACAGAAAAGTGGTCTTGCCAGTGACTCTTCTTCTTCATCTGGATCTTCTCTGGCTACAATACTGTTCTCTTTGTCTGGGTAGAAGCTTATAAATCTTCTGACAGAAGCCCAGAAGAAGAGGGACGAGCTAAAAGAAGAAAATGTTCGCCTAAAGGATGAAGTTGTCGAGCTCTGGAGACGTCTAAAGGGCGAATAAGAACTGAGAATATCTCTTGTAATCCTTTTGCTTTTGTATTGCTACTGGATATATTAGCCTTTATTCTTATTTGATAATTACTGGCTCTGTTGTTAATTCTTAAACTCATGATGTTGAATCTTGTTATATGTCTCTATTCTTGGGGTACTGGGCCCGTTTGAGGGAGCTGGGAGAGTTAGCGTGAGCTATAGAGCTGTTTTTATGAACTGAAGAGTTCATCATAAGCTATAGAGCTCTTTTTATGAGCTGAGGAGTTCGTCGTGAGCTACAGAGCTCTTTTTATGAACTAAAGAATTCATCATGAACTATAGAGCCCTTCTTATGAACTGAAGAGTTCATCATGGGCTATAGAGCCCTTTTTATGAATTGAAGAGTTTATAATGAGCAATAAAGCTCTTTTTATGAACTGAAGAGTTCATCATGAGCTATTGAGCTCTTTTTATATAGTATCACTAGGATGAATCAAAGACTTGCAGTTTTATTGAGAATGTTCAAATTACAAAATTGACTCACTGAAAAAAATTCTTGAGATGTTCTGCATTTCAAGAGTGGGGTAGGATTTTTCCTTCCTCTGTTTGTAACTCATAGTTCCCTGGTCTGATCACCCGCAAGATGATATACGGGTCTTCCCAATTGGGTCCTAACTTTTCGTGAGTGGGGTTCTTTCTTGCTAACAATAATTTTCTAAGTACTAGGTCACCCACCTTAAAGCTCATGTGTCTGACCTTTCTGTCGTAGTACCTAATTGTTTTTCTCTGGTAATTCCGGATGTGATGCAAAGCTACTTCTCTTTTCCCTTCTAAGAGATCCAGGCTCAATAGAAGTGACTCGTCGTTGAGTTCGTCATCTGTGAGTTCAGTCCTGGGGGATAGGAGCCCAATCTCGACAGGCGCCACTGCTTCAGTTCCGAAAGCCAAGGCAAACAGTGTTTTCTTGAGTTGCCGACCAAGCGATTGTTTTGTAGGCCCATAATACTTCTATGAGGTATTCCACCCATTTTCCCTTCAGATCTTCAAGCTTGGTTTTTAGAGCAGCTTTTATAGTTCTGATGATGACCTCCGCTTGCCTGTTAGACTGTGGATGAGTTGGAGCTGAGAAGTAATTCTTAATTTCGAGCTCAACACAGAATTTTTTTAACTTTGGATTGTCAAATTGCTTCCCGTTGTCAGAGACTGTTGCCCTAGGAATACCAAACCTACAAATTATGGATTTTCAGGTAAAGCTCTGAAATTTCTGTTCGATAATTGTTGCCAAAGGCTTCACTTTTGCCCACTTGATGAAGTAGTCTACTCTAATGATAGCGAACTTGCACTGTCCGGCACTGGTATGAAGGGGTCCCAATATGTCAAGACCCCATTGCTAGAAGGGTCATGGGCTAATTACCGAGGTTAGGATCTCTGGTGGATAATGGGGAATGTTGGCATGCACTTGGCAAATCTTACATCTCTTGACCAAGTTTGTAGCATCCTTGAGCATTGTGGGCCAATAATACCCTTGCCTTAACGTTTTTCCTACTAGAGCCCGAGCTCCAATGTGGTTGTCACAGACCCCTTCATGGACTTCCCTGAGAATGTAGTTGGCGTCTTCGCCTCCCACGCATTTTAGAAGGGGTGTTGAGAAATCTCGCTTGTACAAGTTTTCCTGCAAGATAGAAAACATAGCCGACCTGGTTCTCAGCTTGATAGCTTCTTTAGGATCTTCTAGCAGAGTCCCATGCTGAAGGTACCCTAGGATGGGATCCATCTAGCTCGGTGGAGCTTGCACAGGTAGTGCTTCTTCATCCTCAACACACACAGATGGTTCTACTAACTGTTCTACTAGAATCAATCTGTCCGAGCTCTCCTGTGTAGCTGTTACTAATCTTGCCAAAGAATCTGCTGGCGAGTTCTCGGTTCTCGGAACATATATAATCTTAACTTGCACGAACTTCTTCATCAACTCTTGTACCTTTCTAAGGTAAAGGACCATCTTCTTGCATTTAGCTTCATAAGTTTCCTTTATCTGTTTTACCACCAGCTTGGAATCACTGCAGATCTCCAACTGAGTGAGCCAGATTAAAATCGGCAATGACGGCTTCATATTCTGCCTCATTGTTTGAAGTTTTAAACTCAAACCTGAGGACGTACTCGACATCTATCACATCTGGAGAGGTCAATATCAGGCTTGCGCCACTTCCTTGAGCGTTGGCAGCTCCATCCATGGAAAGCTTTAATGTAGAAAAGTCAGGTACTAGCTGCGTTGCTTCCATAGGGGCCGGTGTTATAAATTCTGCGATGAAATCTACTAAAACTTGGCCTTTGACCGCAGTTCTAGGTTTAAATCTGATGTCGAAATCGCTAAGCTCTATGGCCCACTTTATCAACCTCCCCGAGTACTCTGGCTTATGCAACACTTGTTTCATTGGTTGTTCTATTGGAACCTCGATGGTATGAGCCTGAAAATAAGGTCTGAGTCTCCTAGTCGTAGTTACCAGTGCTAAGGCATGCTTTTCCATTTTTGGATATCTCTCTTCTGCCCCCCCTCAGAGCTCAACTGTAATAGTAGACTGGTTGCTGGGACCTGTCCCACTCCTTCACCAGAGCTGCACTAGTCGAAAAATCTGAAACAGTTAAATAGAGGGTTAGTATCTCTCCCTGTAAGAGACTTACCAAGATAGGAGGGGAGCTCAGGTAAGCCTTTAAGGCTTTGAATGCCTCTTCACATCGGATATCCCATAGAAACGCCTTTTTTAAGATCTGAAAGAAAGGCTGACATTTATCACTTGATCTGGAGAAGAAACAACTCAAGACAGTTNTTGAATGCCTCTTCACATCGGATATCCCATAGAAACGCCTTTTTTAAGATCTGAAAAAAAGGCTGACATTTATCACTTGATCTGGAGAAGAAACAACTCAAGGCAGCTATTCTTCCTGTCAAGCACTGGATCTCCTTTACATTAGAAGGTGGCTGCATATCCAAGACTGCCTTAACCTTTTCTGGGTTTGCCTCGATTCCTCTACTGTTGACCATGAAACCCAAAAATTTTCCTGCAGATACTCCGAAGGCACACTGTGCAAGATTGAGTTTCATCTTGTATTGCTTAAAGATTTGGAACGATTTCGCTAGATGTGCAATGTGGAGTTCTGCCTTCAGTGATTTCACCAGCATATCGTCGATATATACCTCCATGGTTGTTTCAATTTGACCTTGGAACATCCGATTCACTAGACGTTGGTATGTAGCTCTTGCATTGTTTAGTCTGAAAGGCATGACTTGGTAACAGTATGTTCCTTGCTCGGTTATAAAGGAAGCTTTTTCTTGGTCGGCTGGATCCATTCTAATCTAATTATATCTTGAGAAAGAGTCCATGAAACTGAGAAGTTCATGTCCAGCTGTGGCATCTACTATCAGGTCTATCCGAGGTAAAGGAAAGTTATCCTTGGGACATGTTCAGTTGAGATCAGTGAATTCAATACACAGCCGTCATTTGTCATTAGTTTTCTTGACAAAAACCACATTGGCCAACTAGGTAGTGTAGTCAACTTTCCTAATGGCTCTGGCATGGAGGAGTTTACTGACCTCCTGATTGATTACCTTCTAGCGTTTTGGGGCAAAACTCCTTCGTTTTTGCTTGACCGCCCGACAGGTGGGATTCACACTAAGCTTGTGTGTGATGACCGAGGGGTCGATTCCTTCTATGTCTTATTGATTCTAGGCGAATACTTCCCTATTCTCCTTTAGGAATTGGATGAGGAGGTCTTTTATTTCTTGGCTTAGCTTAGACCCGATGTAAACAAGGTGTTCAGGCTCCTCATCAAGTTGGACAGGCTCTACCTCCTCTGATGGTGTTGGTCTAGTGTCTAGTTCGTCCCTCATATCTAGCTCATCTAGTTGTACATTCTTGACTTCTTTCTTTTTCATCGAGGTCATGTAGCATTCCCTTGCTACCCGCTGGTCTCCTCGGACTACTCCAACTCCATTTTTTATAGGAAATTTTGTAACCAAGTGCTAGGCAGAGGGAATTACCTTCGNTGGGGCATGCTCAGTTGAGATCAGTGAATTCAATACACAGCCGTCATTTGTCATTAGTTTTCTTGACAAAAACCACATTGGCCAACTAGGTAGTGTAGTCAACTTTCCTAATGGCTCTGGCATGGAGGAGTTTACTGACCTCCTGATTGATTACCTTCTAGCGTTTTGGAGCAAAACTCCTTCGTTTTTGCTTGACCGCCCGACGGGTGGGATTCACACTAAGCTTGTGTGTGATGACCGAGGGGTCGATTCCTTCTATGTCTTATTGATTCTAGGCGAATACTTCCCTATTCTCCTTTAGGAATTGGATGAGGAGGTCTTTTATTTCTTGGCTTAGCTTAGACCCGATGTAAACAAGGTGTTCAGGCTCCTCATCAAGTTGGACAGGCTCTACCTCCTCTGATGGTGTTGGTCTAGTGTCTAGTTCGTCCCTCATATCTAGCTCATCTAGCTGTACATTCTTGACTTCCTTCTTTTTCATCGAGGTCATGTAGCATTCCCTTGCTACCCGCTGGTCTCCTCGAACTACTCCAACTCCATTTTTTATAGGAAATTTTGTAACCAAGTGCTAGGCAGAGGGAATTACCTTCGTCGCATTCAGGGAGGGCCTCCCAAGAAGCATATTATATGCAGAAGGGACATCCACCACTAGGAACCTTACTATGGTGGTGGCCTAGCAGGGAGGATCTCCCATGGTGAGGATGAGCCGGATTGAGCCCAATGGCAATACCTGTTCTCCTACGAAACCCAACAGGTGGGCACTGACCGGCTCCAGCTTTTTCCTACCTATATCCATTTTGTCAAACACAGAAGCGAATATGATATCTGTTGAGCTCCCGTTGTCAATTAAAACTCGGTAAATAATTCTATTAGCCACAATAACTCTAACCACCAGTGGATCATAATAGGGGTGCTGGTAGCCTTCCAAATCTGAGTCTGAAAAGGTGATAGACGTGTTCAGCCGAGGTGCTTTGGACACTGTGTGTATTTCCAGCGCTTCGCCAGTTCTGATTCTGCACAGGTGCGCCTTCCGGGCAGAACTGGTCTCCCCACCCCCTGCGAACCCACCAGAAATTACTCTAATTTCGCCCAGGGGTTGTTGATGTAACACAGGAGCTTGTTGCTGAGGTGGTGGAGGTGGAGAGGCTCGGTCCTGATTATCCCGAGCTACATAACGACGCAACTGACTCCGCTGGATCAAGAAGTCAATCTCTTTCTTCAATTGAATACAATCATCAGTATGATGGCTATGGTCTTTATGGTATTCGCAATACTTTGTGGAATCTCTCTTTGCTTTGTCTGCTTTCATTCGAGGTGGCCACTTTAGAAATTTCTCGCTCTACACCTCGTATAAGATTTGAGATATCGTTGCGGTGAGTGGGGGGGAGCTGTCAAGGTACATACCTTGGTTGTAGCTCTGGCCATAGAGGACCTAAGCGATCTCTAACATCTCCCCTCCTTTTGGGGGAGCGATTTCTATCCCTTCTTGGAGACCTATCACGCCCTCTTTCTCTTCTGGGACTTTGGTCCATTTTCCTTTCCTCTTTCCCTTTGTCTTTTTGCGTAGATGAACTTCCCACTTTTGAGAAAAGGGCTTCTTCACCGTTTATGTATTTTTCTGCCTTAGCCAATACCTCAGTCATCCTTGCCTTAGGATTTTTTCAAATAAAGAACATTAGATCTTTGGATTGTACGCCCAAACCAGNTGAGAGAAGGGCTTCTTCACCGTTTATGTATTTTTCTGCCTTAGCCAATACCTCAGTCATCCTTGCCTTAGAATTTTTTCAAATAAAGAACATTAGATCTTCGGATTGTACGCCCAGACCAGCTATAAATGCTATAATGGCAAACTTCTCATCTGGGACATCCACTTTCAGTGACTTCGAGTTGAATCGCTGGACATAAGATCTAAGGTTCTCTTGGGGTCCTTGTTTCACGTTCAATAAGTGGTAACTCGGCTTCTGGTATATCCGAGCTCCTATGTAGTGAGATACGAAAGATATAGAAAGCTCTTTAAAGGAGGAGATTGAGGCCGAGGGGAGCCTATTGAACCATGTCAGGGCTGATCCTTTCAGCGTGATAGAGAAGGCCCTGCAGCACACTGGGTCCTGGTATCCGTGGAGCTCCATCTGGTTTTTATAAGTATTTAGGTGATCCATGGGATCATTTGTCCCATCAAAAGTTTCTAGCTGCGGCATTCTAAGTTTTGGGGGGAGGGAAAAATATAACACGCCTGCCGTGAATGGCAACTCTGTTTGATGTACCAGGGCATCCATCGTAACTGGAATCTTGTTCTTCACAGGTTCCTTCATATCACTGAGCTCTTGCTGGATGCTATTAAAGCGCTACTCCCAGTACTGTTCTCTCCTCTCCTATTGATAGGGGAGAAAATCATTCCTTCCTTCCCTAACATTTTGACTTTGCACCTCTTCGTTGCATCCATTCTTTGGGGGTGGATGAAGATCTTGTCCCCAGGTTTGACTGTTTTTCCTCTCCTTTACCAACTTCTCTGAGGGGGTCGAGATGTTGTTGCTCTCTGTGTAGGGGATTATTCTGGCCTTCTTGGGTCGGTCGTGCCTCCTCAAGGCATTGTAAGAGCTTCAAGAGTTCTTCATTCTATTATATCAGACGTTGATTAACTAGACGAAGAGCCTCCAACTCATTATTTGCGTGGGGATTCCCCATGAGGGGATTTGCCCTTGGGACATTTTCAGGCTGTCTATCGTTGGTGGCTTCCTATTGTTATTGCATCCGTGGTAGATTGGTCTGGCTTCTGCTCATGTTTTGGGTTGAAACCATCAGTCATTGAAGGATCAGCGTATTTGTAGCATGAACAATCGTTCTCACAGACGGCACCAAACTGATGGTGTAAATCAACGTGGATGAGCAAAAGGTGCAGGTGACGTATGATGAGTGTGGATCAGAGCTACAGGGCTCATATGTGATGCGGTTGTGAAACAATGAAAGGATTAAAGGGGTGCACACATTGAAAAATATAGTGGTTCACTGGCTCAGGAGCTCGGCTAATCCACTCTTCAATGGAGGCTCTCGCTCCCTCTCCTCTATTCACTACTCAAATGTATTTCAATACCGTATGTCATGTAATTAGGGTTTTTCTTTTTTAATCCCTTCTTCTATTGAAGTGTTACATAGTATTTATAGGACTATTTCCTATTCTGTAGGATCTCAGCCGAGATCTTTGCCTACCATTAGTGGGATTCTCCTTGATTTTAGGATAGGATCTTGGTTGGTTGAGAGTTTCATGCTTGGAACCCAATTTTGCAGTTATCCAATTGTTCCCTGGTCAGTTCCAATATCCTCTCCCCAGGGGGAGCTCTGGCTCTGGACTTCTGAGCTCCTCGTATCATTTCTGACCTCCTGAGCTGACCTCGTTTCCTGAACTCGCTCTTATAACTTCTTTGAGGTATCATCACCATCGACCCTTATTACTCATTCAGACAAGCTGGACATGTAATTATTAAGCCTGCAACTGATTATCCACCTCCAGGTGCTCATATCGAACTCACACTAAGATGGCGACAGTTATATGACAAACGTTGTGACCTTGAAAATCTGGTTCATTGGCATGGAATTACGGTACCAATGACACGTTCGACTAATATTTGCAATTCACATAATTCAAATAATCATGACGAGGTCATATCAAGGCTTGAACGTGAAAATGATCAAATGCAGTATTGTCTTGATCGTTTCCATGCACTCAATTATGTAAAAATATAACATTTTGATCCTGAATATGCTGAAATTAAAATTTTAGGGAATCAATTATTTATTTTTGATTCTGAACTTTCTGATTTCTCTGATTTGGATGATGATGCGTCTGACATTTTTATCTCATCATGTTTATGTGTACTCGATCCTTTATATTGTTTGAATATCAACTACGTTATTGACATCTTTTTTTTTTCATGTATACGTTCTGAATAACTTATATTTTTTCACAACTTAATAAATATTAATATCGACATGATCAACATTAAAAATAAAATTTTATTTTTATTTTATTTATGCGTTTAAAATTATATGATAAAATTAAAATTAATTATATATATATACGTTTTCAATTTTTAAATTTAGATATGTTAAAAAATATAAGTATTTTAAAATAATTAAAATTTATTTATTGAATGTAATTAAATTTTTAAATAAATAAAAAATCACTCATCCTTATTGTTAGGGAGCAAAACCTCAATAGGACAAATGAAATTTATGTATTTTTAATTTATCAAAATTTATTTATTGAATATATTTTTAATAAATAAATATTAAACATTTTACTCATAAAAAAAGAGGAAGGAAAACCATCACTAAAAAGGTCAATCCAACTTACGTTTTTTAAAGTTTGTTATACTGGGTTGTGATCTTAGCTTAAAACATTAATTAGTCTGATTTTTTAAGTTAAACACGTCACATCAACTGACGTTTTTAAAAATCATTGAGTTTAAGAATTACTTTTAAATCAACCTTTTTTTAGAATTTTTTTTTTCAAAATCACTTGAACTGGGGTAAAAGCTCCTGTNGTTGATTAACTAGACGAAGAGCCTCCAACTCATTATTTGCGTGGGGATTCCCCATGAGGGGATTTGCCCTTGGGACATTTTCAGGCTGTCTATCGTTGGTGGCTTCCTATTGTTATTGCATCCGTGGTAGATTGGTCTGGCTTCTGCTCATGTTTTGGGTTGAAACCATCAGTCATTGAAGGATCAGCGTATTTGTAGCATGAACAATCGTTCTCACAGACGGCACCAAACTGATGGTGTAAATCAACGTGGATGAGCAAAAGGTGCAGGTGACGTATGATGAGTGTGGATCAGAGCTACAGGGCTCATATGTGATGCGGTTGTGAAACAATGAAAGGATTAAAGGGGTGCACACATTGAAAAATATAGTGGTTCACTGGCTCAGGAGCTCGGCTAATCCACTCTTCAATGGAGGCTCTCGCTCCCTCTCCT
>CAUOFW020005946.1:618485-805069 GCA_963454935.2 Ilex paraguariensis
CTTGCCTGTTAGACTGTGGATGAGCTGGAGCTGAGAAGTAATTCTTAATTTCGAGCTCAACACAGAAGTTTTTTAACTTTGGATTGTCAAATTGCTTCCCGTTGTCAGAGACTGTTGCCCTAGGAATACCAAACCTACAAATTATGGATTTTCAGGTAAAGCTCTGAAATTTCTGTTCGATAATTGTTGCCAAAGGCTTCACTTTTGCCCACTTGATGAAGTAGTCGACTCTAATGATAGCGAACTTGCACTGTCCGGCACTGGTATGAAGGGGTCCCAATATGTCAAGACCCCATTGCTAGAAGGGTCATGGGCTAATTACCGAGGTTAGGATCTCTGGTGGATAATGGGGAATGTTGGCATGCACTTGGCAAATCTTACATCTCTTGACCAAGTTTGTAGCATCCTTGAGCATTGTGGGCCAATAATACCCTTGCCTTAACGTTTTTCCTACTAGAGCCCGAGCTCCAATGTGGTTGTCACAGACCCCTTCATGGACTTCCCTGAGAATGTAGTTGGCGTCTTCGCCTCCCACGCATTTTAGAAGGGGTGTTGAGAAATCTCGCTTGTACAAGTTTTCCTGCAAGATAGAAAACATAGCCGACCTGGTTCTCAGCTTGATAGCTTCTTTAGGATCTTCTAGCAGAGTCCCATGCTGAAGGTACCCTAGGATGGGATCCATCTAGCTCGGTGGAGCTTGCACAGGTAGTGTTTCTTCATCCTCAACACACACAGATGGTTCTACTAACTGTTCTACTAGAATCAATCTGTCCGAGCTCTCCTGTGTAGCTGTTACTAATCTTGCCAAAGAATCTGCTGGCGAGTTCTCGGTTCTCGGAACATATATAATCTTAACTTGCACGAACTTCTTCATCAACTCTTGTACCTTTCTAAGGTAAAGGACCATCTTCTTGCATTTAGCTTCATAAGTTTCCTTTATCTGTTTTACCACCAGCTTGGAATCACTGCAGATCTCCAACTGAGTGAGCCAGATTAAAATCGGCAATGACGGCTTCATATTCTGCCTCATTGTTTGAAGTTTTAAACTCAAACCTGAGGACGTACTCGACATCTATCACATCTGGAGAGGTCAATATCAGGCTTGCGCCACTTCCTTGAGCGTTGGCAGCTCCATCCATGGAAAGCTTTAATGTAGAAAAGTCAGGTACTAGCTGCGTTGCTTCCATAGGGGCCGGTGTTATAAATTCTGCGATGAAATCTACTAAAACTTGGCCTTTGACCGCAGTTCTAGGTTTAAATCTGATGTCGAAATCGCTAAGCTCTATGGCCCACTTTATCAACCTCCCCGAGTACTCTGGCTTATGCAACACTTGTTTCATTGGTTGTTCTATTGGAACCTCGATGGTATGAGCCTGAAAATAAGGTCTGAGTCTCCTAGTCGTAGTTACCAGTGCTAAGGCATGCTTTTCCATTTTTGGATATCTCTCTTCTGCCCCCCCTCAGAGCTCAACTGTAATAGTAGACTGGTTGCTGGGACCTGTCCCACTCCTTCACCAGAGCTGCACTAGTCGAAAAATCTGAAACAGTTAAATAGAGGGTTAGTATCTCTCCCTGTAAGAGACTTACCAAGATAGGAGGGGAGCTCAGGTAAGCCTTTAAGGCTTTGAATGCCTCTTCACATCGGATATCCCATAGAAACGCCTTTTTTAAGATCTGAAAGAAAGGCTGACATTTATCACTTGATCTGGAGAAGAAACAACTCAAGGCAGCTATTCTTCCTGTCAAGCACTGGATCTCCTTTACATTAGAAGGTGGCTGCATATCCAAGACTGCCTTAACCTTTTCTGGGTTTGCCTCGATTCCTCTACTGTTGACCATGAAACCCAAAAATTTTCCTGCAGATACTCCGAAGGCACACTGTGCAAGATTGAGTTTCATCTTGTATTGCTTAAAGATTTGGAACGATTTCGCTAGATGTGCAATGTGGAGTTCTGCCTTCAGTGATTTCACCAGCATATCGTCGATATATACCTCCATGGTTGTTTCAATTTGACCTTGGAACATCCGATTCACTAGACGTTGGTATGTAGCTCTTGCATTGTTTAGTCTGAAAGGCATGACTTGGTAACAGTATGTTCCTTGCTCGGTTATAAAGGAAGCTTTTTCTTGGTCGGCTGGATCCATTCTAATCTAATTATATCTTGAGAAAGAGTCCATGAAACTGAGAAGTTCATGTCCAGCTGTGGCATCTACTATCAGGTCTATCCGAGGTAAAGGAAAGTTATCCTTGGGGCATGCTCAGTTGAGATCAGTGAATTCAATACACAGCCGTCATTTGTCATTAGTTTTCTTGACAAAAACCACATTGGCCAACTAGGTAGTGTAGTCAACTTTCCTAATGGCTCTGGCATGGAGGAGTTTACTGACCTCCTGATTGATTACCTTCTAGCGTTTTGGAGCAAAACTCCTTCGTTTTTGCTTGACCGCCCGACGGGTGGGATTCACACTAAGCTTGTGTGTGATGACCGAGGGGTCGATTCCTTCTATGTCTTATTGATTCTAGGCGAATACTTCCCTATTCTCCTTTAGGAATTGGATGAGGAGGTCTTTTATTTCTTGGCTTAGCTTAGACCCGATGTAAACAAGGTGTTCAGGCTCCTCATCAAGTTGGACAGGCTCTACCTCCTCTGATGGTGTTGGTCTAGTGTCTAGTTCGTCCCTCATATCTAGCTCATCTAGTTGTACATTCTTGACTTCTTTCTTTTTCATCGAGGTCATGTAGCATTCCCTTGCTACCCGCTGGTCTCCTCGGACTACTCCAACTCCATTTTTTATAGGAAATTTTGTAACCAAGTGCTAGGCAGAGGGAATTACCTTCGTCGCATTCAGGGAGGGCCTCCCAAGAAGCATATTATATGCAGAAGGGACATCCACCACTAGGAACCTTACTATGGTGGTGGCCTAGCAGGGAGGATCTCCCATGGTGAGGATGAGCCGGATTGAGCCCAATGGCAATACCTGTTCTCCTACGAAACCCAACAGGTGGGCACTGACCGGCTCCAGCTTTTTCCTACCTATATCCATTTTGTCAAACACAGAAGCGAATATGATATCTGTTGAGCTCCCGTTGTCAATTAAAACTCGGTAAATAATTCTATTAACCACAATAACTCTAACCACCAGTGGATCATAATAGGGGTGCTGGTAGCCTTCCAAATCTGAGTCTGAAAAGGTGATAGACGTGTTCAGCCGAGGTGCTTTGGACACTGTGTGTATTTCCAGCGCTTCGCCAGTTCTGATTCTGCACAGGTGCGCCTTCCGGGCAGAACTGGTCTCCCCACCCCCTGCGAACCCACCAGAAATTACTCTAATTTCGCCCAGGGGTTGTTGATGTAACACAGGAGCTTGTTGCTGAGGTGGTGGAGGTGGAGAGGCTCGGTCCTGATTATCCCGAGCTACATAACGACGCAACTGACTCCGCTGGATCAAGAAGTCAATCTCTTTCTTCAATTGAATACAATCATCAGTATGATGGCTATGGTCTTTATGGTATTCGCAATACTTTGTGGAATCTCTCTTTGCTTTGTCTGCTTTCATTCGAGGTGGCCACTTTAGAAATTTCTCGCTCTACACCTCGTATAAGATCTGAGATATCGTTGCGGTGAATGGGGGGGAGCTGCCAAGGTACATACCTTGGCTGTAGCTCTGGCCATAGAGGACCTAAGCGATCTCTAACATCTCCCCTCCTTTTGGGGGAGCGATTTCTATCCCTTCTTGGAGACCTATCACGCCCTCTTTCTCTTCTGGGACTTTGGTCCATTTTCCTTTCCTCTTTCCCTTTGTCTTTTTGCGTAGATGAACTTCCCACTTTTGAGAAAAGGGCTTCTTCACCGTTTATGTATTTTTCTGCCTTAGCCAATACCTCAGTCATCCTTGCCTTAGGATTTTTTCAAATAAAGAACATTAGATCTTTGGATTGTACGCCCAAACCAGCTATAATGGCAAACTTCTCATCTGGGACATCCACTTTCAGTGACTTCGAGTTGAATCGCTGGACATAAGATCTAAGGTTCTCTTGGGGTCCTTGTTTCACGTTCAATAAGTGGTAACTCGGCTTCTGGTATATCCGAGCTCCTATGTAGTGAGATACGAAAGATATAGAAAGCTCTTTAAAGGAGGAGATTGAGGCCGAGGGGAGCCTATTGAACCATGTCAGGGCTGATCCTTTCAGCGTGATAGAGAAGGCCCTGCGGCACACTGGGTCCTGGTATCCGTGGAGCTCCATCTGGTTTTTATAAGTATTTAGGTGATCCATGGGATCATTTGTCCCATCAAAAGTTTCTAGCTGCGGCATTCTAAGTTTTGGGGGGAGGGAAAAATATAACACGCCTGCCGTGAATGGCAACTCTGTTTGATGTACCAGGGCATCCATCGTAACTGGAATCTTGTTCTTCACAGGTTCCTTCATATGACTGAGCTCTTGCTGGATGCTATTAAAGCGCTACTCCCAGTACTGTTCTCTCCTCTCCTATTGATAGGGGAGAAAATCATTCCTTCCTTCCCTAACATTTTGACTTTGCACCTCTTCGTTGCATCCATTCTTTGGGGGTAGATGAAGATTTTGTCCCCAGGTTTGACTGTTTTTCCTCTCCTTTACCAACTTCTCTGAGGGGGTCGAGATGTTGTTGCTCTCTGTGTAGGGGATTATTCTGGCCTTCTTGGGTCGGTCGTGCCTCCTCAAGGCATTGTAAGAGCTTCAAGAGTTCTTCATTCTATTATATCAGACGTTGATTAACTAGACGAAGAGCCTCCAACTCATTATTTGCGTGGGGATTCCCCATGAGGGGATTTGCCCTTGGGACATTTTCAGGCTGTCTATCGTTGGTGGCTTCCTATTGTTATTGCATCCGTGGTAGATTGGTCTGGCTTCTGCTCATGTTTTGGGTTGAAACCATCAGTCATTGAAGGATCAGCGTATTTGTAGCATGAACAATCGTTCTCACAGACGGCACCAAACTGATGGTGTAAATCAACGTGGATGAGCAAAAGGTGCAGGTGACGTATGATGAGTGTGGATCAGAGCTACAGGGCTCATATGTGATGCGGTTGTGAAACAATGAAAGGATTAAAGGGGTGCACACATTGAAAAATATAGTGGTTCACTGGCTCAGGAGCTCGGCTAATCCACTCTTCAATGGAGGCTCTCGCTCCCTCTCCTCTATTCACTACTCAAATGTATTTCAATACCGTATGTCATGTAATTAGGGTTTTTCTTTTTTAATCCCTTCTTCTATTGAAGTGTTACATAGTATTTATAGGACTATTTCCTATTCTGTAGGATCTCAGCCGAGATCTTTGCCTACCATTAGTGGGATTCTCCTTGATTTTAGGATAGGATCTTGGTTGGTTGAGAGTTTCATGCTTGGAACCCAATTTTGCAGTTATCCAATTGTTCCCTGGTCAGTTCCAATATCCTCTCCCCAGGGGGAGCTCTGGCTCTGGACTTCTGAGCTCCTCGTATCATTTCTGACCTCCTGAGCTGACCTCGTTTCCTGAACTCGCTCTTATAACTTCTTTGAGGTATCATCACCATCGACCCTTATTACTCATTCAGACAAGCTGGACATGTAATTATTAAGCCTGCAACTGATTATCCACCTCCAGGTGCTCATATCGAACTCACACTAAGATGGCGACAGTTATATGACAAACGTTGTGACCTTGAAAATCTGGTTCATTGGCATGGAATTACGGTACCAATGACACGTTCGACTAATATTTGCAATTCACATAATTCAAATAATCATGACGAGGTCATATCAAGGCTTGAACGTGAAAATGATCAAATGCAGTATTGTCTTGATCGTTTCCATGCACTCAATTATGTAAAAATATAACATTTTGATCCTGAATATGCTGAAATTAAAATTTTAGGGAATCAATTATTTATTTTTGATTCTGAACTTTCTGATTTCTCTGATTTGGATGATGATGCGTCTGACATTTTTATCTCATCATGTTTATGTGTACTCGATCCTTTATATTGTTTGAATATCAACTACGTTATTGACATCTTTTTTTTTTCATGTATACGTTCTGAATAACTTATATTTTTTCACAACTTAATAAATATTAATATCGACATGATCAACATTAAAAATAAAATTTTATTTTTATTTTATTTATGCGTTTAAAATTATATGATAAAATTAAAATTAATTATATATATATACGTTTTCAATTTTTAAATTTAGATATGTTAAAAAATATAAGTATTTTAAAATAATTAAAATTTATTTATTGAATGTAATTAAATTTTTAAATAAATAAAAAATCACTCATCCTTATTGTTAGGGAGCAAAACCTCAATAGGACAAATGAAATTTATGTATTTTTAATTTATCAAAATTTATTTATTGAATATATTTTTAATAAATAAATATTAAACATTTTACTCATAAAAAAAGAGGAAGGAAAACCATCACTAAAAAGGTCAATCCAACTTACGTTTTTTAAAGTTTGTTATACTGGTTGTGATCTTAGCTTAAAACATTAATTAGTCTGATTTTTTAAGTTAAACACGTCACATCAACTGGCGTTTTTAAAAATCATTGAGTTTAAGAATTACTTTTAAATCAACCTTTTTTTAGAATTTTTTTTTTCAAAATCACTTGAACTGGGGTAAAAGCTCCTTTAAAGTAAAGAAAGTGCTAGGTTAGAATTAGGAGTCCACCTAAGAAATATCAAAAATACCCTTCATTTTTTTCACTTTAACAATATATTCATTTCATTGTATTATCTCTGCATTTAACAACTCATAATTCTCAGAATCATTTAGATTTATTTATATTAGTATCTTTTTATTTATTCTTTCTTTCATTTTATCTGCACGCGGGTTATGTATAATTTGCACTTTTGTAGTACGAAGGATATGCTGCATATCGATGTTATTTGGATTTAAAAAAAATGGTATAATTTATTGACATAATGATGTGATTTAATAGGAATTATTAGATCATATCAAATTCTAATGTTTGACGGAGTCCATAGTAAATTCAAATACCACAATAAATTAGATTANTATGTGATGCGGTTGTGAAACAATGAAAGGATTAAAGGGGTGCACACATTGAAAAATATAGTGGTTCACTGGCTCAGGAGCTCGGCTAATCCACTCTTCAATGGAGGCTCTCGCTCCCTCTCCTTTATTCACTACTCAAATGTATTTTAATACCGTATGTCATGTAATTAGGGTTTTTCTTTTTTAATCCCTTCTTCTATTGAAGTGTTACATAGTATTTATAGGACTATTTCCTATTCTGTAGGATCTCAGCNCCATCAGTCATTGAAGGATCAGCGTATTTGTAGCAGGAACAATCGTTCTCACAGACGGCACCAAACTGATGGTGTAAATCAACGTGGATGAGCAAAAGGTGCAGGTGACGTATGATGAGTGTGGATCAGAGCTACAGGGCTCATATGTGATGCGGTTGTGAAACAATGAAAGGATTAAAGGGGTGCACACATTGAAAAATATAGTGGTTCACTGGCTCAGGAGCTCGGCTAATCCACTCTTCAATGGAGGCTCTCGCTCCCTCTCCTCTATTCACTACTCAAATGTATTTTAATACCGTATGTCATGTAATTAGGGTTTTTCTTTTTTAATCCCTTCTTCTATTGAAGTGTTACATAGTATTTATAGGACTATTTCCTATTCTGCAGGATCTCAACCGAGATCTTTGCCTACCATTAGTGGGATTCTCCTTGATTTTAGGATAGGATCTTGGTTGGTTGAGAGTTTCATGCTTGGAACCCAATTTTGCAGTTATCCAATTGTTCCCTGGTCAGTTCCGATATCCTCTCCCCAGGGGGAGCTCTGGCTCTGGACTTCTGAGCTCCTCGTATCATTTCTGACCTCCTGAGCTGACCTCGTTTCCTGAACTCGCTCTTATAACTTCTTTGAGGTATCATCACCATCGACCCTTATTACTCATTCAGACAAGCTGGACATGTAATTGTTAAGCCTGCAACTGATTATCCACCTCCAGGTGCTCATATCGAACTCACACTAAGATGGCGACAGTTATATGACAAACGTTGTGACCTTGAAAATCTGGTTCATTGGCATGGAATTACGGTACCAAAGGCACGTTCGACTAATATTTGCAATTCACATAATTCAAATAATCATGACGAGGTCATATCAAGGCTTGAACGTGAAAATGATCAAATGCAGTATTGTCTTGATCGTTTCCATGCACTCAATTATGTAAAAATATAACATTTTGATCCTGAATATGCTGAAATTAAAATTTTAGGGAATCAATTATTTATTTTTGATTCTGAACTTTCTGATTTCTCTGATTTGGATGATGATGCGTCTGACATTTTTATCTCATCATGTTTATGTGTACTCGATCCTTTATATTGTTTGAATATCAACTACGTTATTGACATCTTTTTTTTTTCATGTATACGTTCTGAATAACTTATATTTTTTCACAACTTAATAAATATTAATATCGACATGATCAACATTAAAAATAAAATTTTATTTTTATTTTATTTATGCGTTTAAAATTATATGATAAAATTAAAATTAATTATATATATACGTTTTCAATTTTTAAATTTAGATATGTTAAAAAATATAAGTATTTTAAAATAATTAAAATTTATTTATTGAATGTAATTAAATTTTTAAATAAATAAAAAATCACTCATCCTTATTGTTAGGGAGCAAAACCTCAATAGGACAAATGAAATTTATGTATTTTTAATTTATCAAAATTTATTTATTGAATATATTTTTAATAAATAAATATTAAACATTTTACTCATAAAAAAAGAGGAAGGAAAACCATCACTAAAAAGGTCAATCCAACTTACGTTTTTTAAAGTTTGTTATACCTGGTTGTGATCTTAGCTTAAAACATTAATTAGTCTGATTTTTTAAGTTAAACACGTCACATCAACTGACGTTTTTAAAAATCATTGAGTTTAAGAATTACTTTTAAATCAACCTTTTTTTAGAATTTTTTTTTTCAAAATCACTTGAACTGGGGTAAAAGCTCCTTTAAAGTAAAGAAAGTGCTAGGTTAGAATTAGGAGTCCACCTAAGAAATATCAAAAATACCCTTCATTTTTTTCACTTTAACAATATATTCATTTCATTGTATTATCTCTGCATTTAACAACTCATAATTCTCAGAATCATTTAGATTTATTTATATTAGTATCTTTTTATTTATTCTTTCTTTCATTTTATCTGCACGCGGGTTATGTATAATTTGCACTTTTGTAGTACGAAGGATATGCTGCATATCGATGTTATTTGGATTTAAAAAAAATGGTATAATTTATTGACATAATGATGTGATTTAATAGGAATTATTAGATCATATCAAATTCTAATGTTTGACGGAGTCCATAGTAAATTCAAATACCACAATAAATTAGATTAATAAATTAAATTAATTTTTAGATCCGATGAGCATTGCTATGTGCCGCAATATCAATGGAGAAATTCACATCTACGTGTCTATTCACCTTCTCCCAACTTCTGGATCGGAACCGCACAACGCAATTGAAGTTTCCTTGCTCTTACAGTGAAAGACTTCAATGGTAGACCATTGACTTATCTACATTGACTCCTCCTGTCTCACATGTATTTATCTCATGGCCATTCTCTATTCTTTGTTCCCATCCCACCTCTCTCTCTCTCTCTCTAACTTCTCCTTCTCTACAATTGCTCATCAAGCATGTACTCTTCAAACCCAAATGGTTACCCAAATTTTTCACCAGCTCCACCCCCATTTAAACTAGAACCATATGGTGAAGATGAATCCACAAAGATTGGTGTTCCAGTGAACTCTAAAGATCAATCTTACTCTGATCAGTCCCAAGAGCCGACTCCTGTTGAAAACAGACCTCGGGTTGATTGGTCCACCGGCCTCTGTGACTGCCTATCTGACTGGCGAAACTGTGAGTCCATCGTCTCGAAAAAATGATCTTGTTTTGGGTTGAACTTGAATAGCAGGTGTTGAATAAATATTGAAATCTTTGGGGTGGTTTGATTTGAAGTCAAAGGGCTCATGTTTTTCTTTTGTTTTTTCTTCTTGTCCTTTCCACAGGTTGCATAACTTGCTGGTGTCCATGCGTGACTTTTGGAAAGATCGCAGAGATTGTAGACAAAGGGTCTAGTTGTAAGTTGTCTTCTCCATCAACAGACTGTATGATTATCTTGGGTTTTTTTATCCTATCTCAAGATAGAGCAAGCAATTAATCCTAATGGTGGGTTAGGCAATATGACGGTCCTCTGTCTGTTCCGTATCGCGTCTAATTTGTATTGTATCTAAAAAAAAATTAACTCAAACTCGATAGCTTAATTTATGTTGTGTCGGATTTATTTGATTAATAAATCGTATTTAGTGAATTCGTGTTTCATTTAATTGGGTTCATTTCAAGTCTATTACTGACGATGTTATCGGGTCTATCTATTTATCACTTAAATTGTTAAAACTAATCTTAAATCCGCTAATTTTGTATTGTGTTAACAAGTTGGGTCCATAATTACCAGTGTTATGAAGANTGTAGCTCTGGCCATAGAGGACCTAAGCGATCTCTAACATCTCCCCTCCTTTTGGGGGAGCGATTTCTATCCCTTCTTGGAGACCTATCACGCCCTCTTTCTCTTCTGGGACTTTGGTCCATTTTCCTTTCCTCTTTCCCTTTGTCTTTTTGCGTAGATGAACTTCCCACTTTTGAGAGAAGGGCTTCTTCACCGTTTATGTATTTTTCTGCCTTAGCCAATACCTCAGTCATCCTTGCCTTAGAATTTTTTCAAATAAAGAACATTAGATCTTCGGATTGTACGCCCAGACCAGCTATAAATGCTATAATGGCAAACTTCTCATCTGGGACATCCACTTTCAGTGACTTCGAGTTGAATCGCTGGACATAAGATCTAAGGTTCTCTTGGGGTCCTTGTTTCACGTTCAATAAGTGGTAACTCGGCTTCTGGTATATCCGAGCTCCTATGTAGTGAGATACGAAAGATATAGAAAGCTCTTTAAAGGAGGAGATTGAGGCCGAGGGGAGCCTATTGAACCATGTCAGGGCTGATCCTTTCAGCGTGATAGAGAAGGCCCTGCGGCACACTGGGTCCTGGTATCCGTGGAGCTCCATCTGGTTTTTATAAGTATTTAGGTGATCCATGGGATCATTTGTCCCATCAAAAGTTTCTAGCTGCGGCATTCTAAGTTTTGGGGGGAGGGAAAAATATAACACGCCTGCCGTGAATGGCAACTCTGTTTGATGTACCAGGGCATCCATCGTAACTGGAATCTTGTTCTTCACAGGTTCCTTCATATGACTGAGCTCTTGCTGGATGCTATTAAAGCGCTACTCCCAGTACTGTTCTCTCCTCTCCTATTGATAGGGGAGAAAATCATTCCTTCCTTCCCTAACATTTTGACTTTGCACCTCTTCGTTGCATCCATTCTTTGGGGGTAGATGAAGATTTTGTCCCCAGGTTTGACTGTTTTTCCTCTCCTTTACCAACTTCTCTGAGGGGGTCGAGATGTTGTTGCTCTCTGTGTAGGGGATTATTCTGGCCTTCTTGGGTCGGTCGTGCCTCCTCAAGGCATTGTAAGAGCTTCAAGAGTTCTTCATTCTATTATATCAGACGTTGATTAACTAGACGAAGAGCCTCCAACTCATTATTTGCGTGGGGATTCCCCATGAGGGGATTTGCCCTTGGGACATTTTCAGGCTGTCTATCGTTGGTGGCTTCCTATTGTTATTGCATCCGTGGTAGATTGGTCTGGCTTCTGCTCATGTTTTGGGTTGAAACCATCAGTCATTGAAGGATCAGCGTATTTGTAGCAGGAACAATCGTTCTCACAGACGGCACCAAACTGATGGTGTAAATCAACGTGGATGAGCAAAAGGTGCAGGTGACGTATGATGAGTGTGGATCAGAGCTACAGGGCTCATATGTGATGCGGTTGTGAAACAATGAAAGGATTAAAGGGGTGCACACATTGAAAAATATAGTGGTTCACTGGCTCAGGAGCTCGGCTAATCCACTCTTCAATGGAGGCTCTCGCTCCCTCTCCTCTATTCACTACTCAAATGTATTTCAATACCGTATGTCATGTAATTAGGGTTTTTCTTTTTTAATCCCTTCTTCTATTGAAGTGTTACATAGTATTTATAGGACTATTTCCTATTCTGTAGGATCTCAGCCGAGATCTTTGCCTACCATTAGTGGGATTCTCCTTGATTTTAGGATAGGATCTTGGTTGGTTGAGAGTTTCATGCTTGGAACCCAATTTTGCAGTTATCCAATTGTTCCCTGGTCAGTTCCAATATCCTCTCCCCAGGGGGAGCTCTGGCTCTGGACTTCTGAGCTCCTCGTATCATTTCTGACCTCCTGAGCTGACCTCGTTTCCTGAACTCGCTCTTATAACTTCTTTGAGGTATCATCACCATCGACCCTTATTACTCATTCAGACAAGCTGGACATGTAATTATTAAGCCTGCAACTGATTATCCACCTCCAGGTGCTCATATCGAACTCACACTAAGATGGCGACAGTTATATGACAAACGTTGTGACCTTGAAAATCTGGTTCATTGGCATGGAATTACGGTACCAATGACACGTTCGACTAATATTTGCAATTCACATAATTCAAATAATCATGACGAGGTCATATCAAGGCTTGAACGTGAAAATGATCAAATGCAGTATTGTCTTGATCGTTTCCATGCACTCAATTATGTAAAAATATAACATTTTGATCCTGAATATGCTGAAATTAAAATTTTAGGGAATCAATTATTTATTTTTGATTCTGAACTTTCTGATTTCTCTGATTTGGATGATGATGCGTCTGACATTTTTATCTCATCATGTTTATGTGTACTCGATCCTTTATATTGTTTGAATATCAACTACGTTATTGACATCTTTTTTTTTTCATGTATACGTTCTGAATAACTTATATTTTTTCACAACTTAATAAATATTAATATCGACATGATCAACATTAAAAATAAAATTTTATTTTTATTTTATTTATGCGTTTAAAATTATATGATAAAATTAAAATTAATTATATATATATACGTTTTCAATTTTTAAATTTAGATATGTTAAAAAATATAAGTATTTTAAAATAATTAAAATTTATTTATTGAATGTAATTAAATTTTTAAATAAATAAAAAATCACTCATCCTTATTGTTAGGGAGCAAAACCTCAATAGGACAAATGAAATTTATGTATTTTTAATTTATCAAAATTTATTTATTGAATATATTTTTAATAAATAAATATTAAACATTTTACTCATAAAAAAAGAGGAAGGAAAACCATCACTAAAAAGGTCAATCCAACTTACGTTTTTTAAAGTTTGTTATACTGGTTGTGATCTTAGCTTAAAACATTAATTAGTCTGATTTTTTAAGTTAAACACGTCACATCAACTGACGTTTTTAAAAATCATTGAGTTTAAGAATTACTTTTAAATCAACCTTTTTTTAGAATTTTTTTTTTCAAAATCACTTGAACTGGGGTAAAAGCTCCTTTAAAGTAAAGAAAGTGCTAGGTTAGAATTAGGAGTCCACCTAAGAAATATCAAAAATACCCTTCATTTTTTTCACTTTAACAATATATTCATTTCATTGTATTATCTCTGCATTTAACAACTCATAATTCTCAGAATCATTTAGATTTATTTATATTAGTATCTTTTTATTTATTCTTTCTTTCATTTTATCTGCACGCGGGTTATGTATAATTTGCACTTTTGTAGTACGAAGGATATGCTGCATATCGATGTTATTTGGATTTAAAAAAAATGGTATAATTTATTGACATAATGATGTGATTTAATAGGAATTATTAGATCATATCAAATTCTAATGTTTGACGGAGTCCATAGTAAATTCAAATACCACAATAAATTAGATTAATAAATTAAATTAATTTTTAGATCCGATGAGCATTGCTATGTGCCGCAATATCAATGGAGAAATTCACATCTACGTGTCTATTCACCTTCTCCCAACTTCTGGATCGGAACCGCACAACGCAATTGAAGTTTCCTTGCTCTTACAGTGAAAGACTTCAATGGTAGACCATTGACTTATCTACATTGACTCCTCCTGTCTCACATGTATTTATCTCATGGCCATTCTCTATTCTTTGTTCCCATCCCACCTCTCTCTCTCTCTCTCTAACTTCTCCTTCTCTACAATTGCTCATCAAGCATGTACTCTTCAAACCCAAATGGTTACCCAAATTTTTCACCAGCTCCACCCCCATTTAAACTAGAACCATATGGTGAAGATGAATCCACAAAGATTGGTGTTCCAGTGAACTCTAAAGATCAATCTTACTCTGATCAGTCCCAAGAGCCGACTCCTGTTGAAAACAGACCTCGGGTTGATTGGTCCACCGGCCTCTGTGACTGCCTATCTGACTGGCGAAACTGTGAGTCCATAGTCTCGAAAAAATGATCTTGTTTTGGGTTGAACTTGAATAGCAGGTGTTGAATAAATATTGAAATCTTTGGGGTGGTTTGATTTGAAGTCAAAGGGCTCATGTTTTTCTTTTGTTTTTTCTTCTTGTCCTTTCCACAGGTTGCATAACTTGCTGGTGTCCATGCGTGACTTTTGGAAAGATCGCAGAGATTGTAGACAAAGGATCTAGTTGTAAGTTGTCTTCTCCATCAACAGACTGTATGATTATCTTGGGTTTTTTTATCCTATCTCAAGATAGAGCAAGCAATTAATCCTAATGGTGGGTTAGGCAATATGACGGTCCTCTGTCTGTTCCGTATCGCGTCTAATTTGTATTGTGTCTAAAAAAAAATTAACTCAAACTCGATAGCTTAATTTATGTTGTGTCGGATTTATTTGATTAATAAATCGTATTTAGTGAATTCGTGTTTCATTTAATTGGGTTCATTTCAAGTCTATTACTGACGATGTTATCGGGTCTATCTATTTATCACTTAAATTGTTAAAACTAATCTTAAATCCGCTAATTTTGTATTGTGTTAACAAGTTGGGTCCATAATTACCAGTGTTATGAAGATTTACTTAGAGTTGTTTTGGTCAATTTATACGCATCTTGATTAATTTTATATCCGGTCAGGTCAAAGGTGAATCATCAATGCAGGAACTATGATATTCATAAAAGATAAATCTCTCATCATTTAACCCGAACAAGTTGTTAAAATTCAAATTCAAGACTTTGAGTTTAAAACTTACCTTTTGAGCTACCGCTCAAGTATATTGTCATTATTTGATTATAGTGTCTCAAATTTGAATTTGGTGTATTTTTATCTAATAAGTATAACGGATTAAGTCTTTAAATTAGATTCAATTTGATTGAGATATTTCTAGTTGTTGGAGATTCATTTGTGTTAAACGTGTGGTGGTGGTTTGTGGTGCAGCCTGTGGACAAAGTGGAGCCCTTTATGCATTGATTTTCTGTGTGGCTGGTTGTCCATGCTTCTACTCATGTTTCTACCGTTCAAAGATGAGGCGTCAGCACAGGTTGCATAAAAGCCCTTGTGGGGATTGCTTGGTCCATTGCTGCTGCGAGCCTTGTGCCTTGTGTCAAGAGTATCGTGAGCTAAACAACCGTGGATTTGCTATGGAAATTGGTACTCTTACTCTCTCTCTCTCTCTCTCTCTCTCACTATTAGGGTCGGTATTGGGTCGTGTTGGATCAAAATAATGGCGTATTATTCAATCTATGTCCCATCCACTGACAATTATATATAACTAAATACGTGTGATGCATTAAATCATATTTAACAGATACGTCTCATTTTAACTGAAGACTGTTGAATGGTGAAAACGTGTCACTTGGGCCAAACCTGTTACTTGTGTGACGTACTTGTTGAATTTTGTGTCTGAAACAATGTATTAGAATATAACACAACAAGAGACATGGAGTGGACATAGGCTTACCTATCGCCCCATGTGATAGTATAGTCAAGACACTATTTCACAATCAACCTCCATAAGTAATATTAAGAACGGTATAAGCAGGTCATTTATTTTATTCGTATCTAATATCTCCCGCTACTTGCCAACAATGTTTACAATGCTATTGAACCCTTATTTATCATTTTTTTTGAAAGGTTTATCTTGAGTTGTTAGATGGCCAAAGCACGTTAGATATAGTTGTTGCCAATGACTCATGTGGCATGGTAACGTTCGGGTTTAACTTTTAATTCGTTTACAATCTGAACTTATTAAAGCTAAACACAAAATATTGTATCAATCTAGTGTCAGGTTTACAGTTCGTGTAAGAAATTGTTGGGTCTACTCACAATTGACCACATCAATCTTTGTTTTTTGTGGTTGATTTTTATGGAGTTTTTCTGGTTTCTTTGAATTGGAGTGTTTAGGATGGCATGGAAATGAGGAGAGGAAAACTCGTGAAATGGAAATGGAACCAATTCCTCCTGTTGTTGAAGAAGGGATGAGCAGATAGACAGGAAGATCTACTTGGCTTGTACTTGTTGACTCATCTATAGCTAGCAAAGACCATATATGGTTTAAGATTAGAGTAATATTATTTAAACTTAAAAGTCTGGCTTAATTCAATGGGTATAGCGAATAATGTCGGTCACTTAGAACGATAAATTATGCCCAAATAGTATTTGCTCTTAAGATTATATGTAAATATATGGATTATTGTTTTGATCCGAAGTCCATTTTTTTCACCTTGGTTAAAATAGAAATACTTCATTAAAATATTTACTGTAGTTAAACAATAGGCGTAGTAAAAATATAATTTACTATGATTAAAAGGTTGAATGAGATAAAAAAATAAGAAAATGTGATTTTTCTTTAGATCCTACCACTGAGTTTTTTTTTTATGGGGTTTCATTGTTAATTTTGTAAGCAACGAATTTTTGTCCTCTTAATTGGTTTTAAAAATGCAAAAGAACGAAAGGGCTCTAGTAATTAAAGGGTAAGAATAAAATTAAAATATAATGAAATTTATGACTTTATTGATGTAAAAAATATAATAGGATTTAATAGATTTTTATGGGAAAAAGAAATATTTATTGGTAATTTTCTCAATATAGAAGAGTAATGTTATTAGGACTTACAAAATCTAACTTAAATTTGCTGACCTAATAATATAGTTTTATTATAGTCATTGAATTAATATCAACTTCTATTGTTGATGGCGTCCACGATCAATTCAATGGCTATAGTAAATTAGGTCAGTAAATTAAATCTCAATAATATTACTCAAATATAAATTATAAGATAAATAAGGCGGATGTAAACAGTTTATGTTGTTATTGTAGTTGTATAAAGCTGAGACAATTTATGTTGTTATTGTATTTGTATAAAGCTAAGGGGTTTCATTTTATTCTATCGATGGGTATCATTAGCTCACCACGTATTCAAGGTTAGGTATGATAATTTTAGACACGACTCGTCAATTATATAAATTAAATGAAAATAGAAAGAATTGTTTTTTTTCAAGGGTTTACAATGTTTGCGAATAGAGCAATGTTATTGGGATTTAATTTATTGACCTAATTTGTTGACCTAATTTACTATGACCTTTGGATTGACTATGGGGCCCATTAAATATTAAAACTTAGTGTTGATTCAATGGTTTTGCTAAAGTCATATTAAGTCAAATTTTTAGATCTAAATAGTATTATTCTTGCAGATAACATTGTCGTCCACACATGAAAAACAAGACGAAGGGCTTCACCCGAAGAAACCTAATATTTTGAGAATTGAATCATAGGTGACCAATGATAATAGACCTAGTCGATTATCTTAAGCTCTCCTAATCGCATCATTAAAAATCTTATTCCTTAAAGATTTTTATATAATAATAGATTATTATATTCTCAAAAAAATTATAATTTTTTATTCTTTAGTTTCTAAGACTATAATATTCTCGAATTTAGTTTTTACTTTCTCCTAATTTTAATTTGTTGGCATAATGATGTAGCTTCATAAGAATTATTAGATTAACACCAAATTTCAATATTTGATGGGATTTACGACTATCCAAAGGTTACAATAAATTAAGTCAACAAATTTTGTTAGTAAATTAAATTCTAATAGCATTATTGTTTAAAAATTGCACATTTTTCTGGTTTAATAGAAGACTATGGGCCTGCGGTTTGNATGACTTTATTGATGTAAAAAATATAATAGGATTTAATAGATTTTTATGGGAAAAAAGAAATATTTATTGGTAATTTTCTCAATATAGAAGAGTAATGTTATTAGGACTTACAAAATCTAACTTAAATTTGTTGACCTAATAATATAGTTTTATTATAGTCATTGAATTAATATCAAGTTCTATTGTTGATGGCGTCCACGATCAATTCAATGGCTATAGTAAATTAGGTCAGTAAATTAAATTAATAAATTAAATCTCAATAATATTACTCAAATATAAATTATAAGATAAATAAGGCGGATGTAAACAGTTTATGTTGTTATTGTAGTTGTATAAAGCTGAGACAATTTATGTTGTTATTGTATTTGTATAAAGCTAAGGGGTTTCATTTTATTCTATCGATGGGTATCATTAGCTCACCACGTATTCAAGGTTAGGTATGATAATTTTAGACACGACTCGTCAATTATATAAATTAAATGAAAATAGAAAGAATTGTTTTTTTTCAAGGGTTTACAATGTTTGCGAATAGAGCAATGCTATTGGGACTTAATTTATTGACCTAATTTGTTGACCTAATTCACTATGACCTTTGGATTGACTATGGGGCCCATTAAATATTAAAATTTAGTGTTGATTCAATGGTTTTGCTAAAGTCATATTAAGTCAAATTTTTAAATCTAAATAGTATTATTCTTGCAGATAACATTGTCGTCCACAAATGAAAAACAAGACGAAGGGCTTCACCCGAAGAAACCTAATATTTTGAGAATTGAATCATAGGTGACCAATGATAATAGACCTAGTTGGTTATCTTAAGCTCTCCTAATCGCATCATTAAAAATCTTATTCCTTAAAGATTTTTATATAATAATAGATTATTATATTCTCAAAAAAATTATAATTTTTTATTCTTTAGTTTCTAAGACTATAATATTCTCGAATTTAGTTTTTACTTTCTCCTAATTTTAATTTGTTGACATAATGATGTAGCTTTATAAGAATTATTAGATTAACACCAAATTTCAATATTTAATGGGATTTACGACTATCCAAAGGTTACAATAAATTAAGTCAACAAATTTTATTAATAAATTAAATTTTAATAGCATTATTGTTTTAAAATTGCACATTTTTCTGGTTTAATAGAAGACTATGGGCCTGTGGTTCGGCCATTGGGCTAGTTTGGGATATTAATTTGTAAAATTACGACCCAAACTAATTTGAACTTTGGAGTCCTCCGGGCCATAGCATGCCATTATTAAGGTGTTGGGCAAAATTATATTCTTTTGAATATTGAAAACCTAGGCCATGGGAATTTGGGTGCAGGCCCATTCATCTCCGACAGTGGCTCAGAAAAAAAAATAAAAAAAATAGAAATTTAATGGAAGTACTTCGCTGCCTGTTTGATTCTTGAAGGGGGTGGGAGAGTCTATGGTACCGCCCATGGAAAAAGTTTTACCACACCGTTAAAATTGTGTGACTGTTAATTTTTTGTTATTAAATATTACTCAAATGTGTGACTGTAAATTTTTTGTCATTAAATATTACTTACTAAGAATGATAATTTTGTTTATAAATATAATAACATTACTTTAAAGAATTGTAAACCCACCTTAAAAGATTGTAACTCACCTCACATCTAGAAGTAGTATTNAAATAGAAAGAATTGTTTTTTTTCAAGGGTTTACAATGTTTGCGAATAGAGCAATGCTATTGGGACTTAATTTATTGACCTAATTTGTTGACCTAATTCACTATGACCTTTGGATTGACTATGGGGCCCATTAAATATTAAAATTTAGTGTTGATTCAATGGTTTTGCTAAAGTCATATTAAGTCAAATTTTTAAATCTAAATAGTATTATTCTTGCAGATAACATTGTCGTCCACAAATGAAAAACAAGACGAAGGGCTTCACCCGAAGAAACCTAATATTTTGAGAATTGAATCATAGGTGACCAATGATAATAGACCTAGTTGGTTATCTTAAGCTCTCCTAATCGCATCATTAAAAATCTTATTCCTTAAAGATTTTTATATAATAATAGATTATTATATTCTCAAAAAAATTATAATTTTTTATTCTTTAGTTTCTAAGACTATAATATTCTCGAATTTAGTTTTTACTTTCTCCTAATTTTAATTTGTTGACATAATGATGTAGCTTTATAAGAATTATTAGATTAACACCAAATTTCAATATTTAATGGGATTTACGACTATCCAAAGGTTACAATAAATTAAGTCAACAAATTTTATTAATAAATTAAATTTTAATAGCATTATTGTTTTAAAATTGCACATTTTTCTGGTTTAATAGAAGACTATGGGCCTGTGGTTCGGCCATTGGGCTAGTTTGGGATATTAATTTGTAAAATTACGACCCAAACTAATTTGAACTTTGGAGTCCTCCGGGCCATAGCATGCCATTATTAAGGTGTTGGGCAAAATTATATTCTTTTGAATATTGAAAACCTAGGCCATGGGAATTTGGGTGCAGGCCCATTCATCTCCGACAGTGGCTCAGAAAAAAAAATAGAAATTTAATGGAAGTACTTCTCTGCCTGTTTGATTCTTGAAGGGGGTGGGAGAGTCTATGGTACCGCCCATGGAAAAAGTTTTACCACACCGTTAAAACTGTGTGACTGTTAATTTTTTGTTATTAAATATTACTCAAATGTGTGACTGTAAATTTTTTGTCTTTAAATATTACTTACTAAGAATGATAATTTTGATTATAAATATAATAACATTACTTTAAAGAATTACAAACCCACCTTAAAAGATTGTAACTCACCTCACATCTAGAAATAATACTTTTACCTTTAATTCTTGTAGCTTAACTTTAAATAGTTATAATTTCGTATCTAAATATAATAATTTTATCATAAATAATTATAACTTCACATCAAAAAATTTTAATCCAATATCTAAAGATGGTAATTTTACCTATATAAAATTTAATTTACTCTCAAATGCTTATAACCTCACCTTCAAAAATAGTAATTTTACTTTCAGTTGTCGTAATATTACCTAAAGAGTTTGTATCNTTTTTTATTCTTTAGTTTCTAAGACTATAATATTCTCGAATTTAGTTTTTACTTTCTCCTAATTTTAATTTGTTGACATAATGATGTAGCTTTATAAGAATTATTAGATTAACACCAAATTTCAATATTTAATGGGATTTACGACTATCCAAAGGTTACAATAAATTAAGTCAACAAATTTTATTAATAAATTAAATTTTAATAGCATTATTGTTTTAAAATTGCACATTTTTCTGGTTTAATAGAAGACTATGGGCCTGTGGTTCGGCCATTGGGCTAGTTTGGGATATTAATTTGTAAAATTACGACCCAAACTAATTTGAACTTTGGAGTCCTCCGGGCCATAGCATGCCATTATTAAGGTGTTGGGCAAAATTATATTCTTTTGAATATTGAAAACCTAGGCCATGGGAATTTGGGTGCAGGCCCATTCATCTCCGACAGTGGCTCAGAAAAAAAAATAGAAATTTAATGGAAGTACTTCTCTGCCTGTTTGATTCTTGAAGGGGGTGGGAGAGTCTATGGTACCGCCCATGGAAAAAGTTTTACCACACCGTTAAAACTGTGTGACTGTTAATTTTTTGTTATTAAATATTACTCAAATGTGTGACTGTAAATTTTTTGTCTTTAAATATTACTTACTAAGAATGATAATTTTGATTATAAATATAATAACATTACTTTAAAGAATTACAAACCCACCTTAAAAGATTGTAACTCACCTCACATCTAGAAATAATACTTTTACCTTTAATTCTTGTAGCTTAACTTTAAATAGTTATAATTTCGTATCTAAATATAATAATTTTATCATAAATAATTATAACTTCACATCAAAAAATTTTAATCCAATATCTAAAGATGGTAATTTTACCTATATAAAATTTAATTTACTCTCAAATGCTTATAACCTCACCTTCAAAAATAGTAATTTTACTTTCAGTTGTCGTAATATTACCTAAAGAGTTTGTATCTCACCTTTAAAGGTGATAACTTTATCTCAAGAGTAATAATTTTATCTTTACAAATAGTAACATTACATTTAATAATCATGATTAATTAAAATTGATCCTAATGCCAATTTTTTTTTTTTTGTTATGATTCCACTCAATTAGGATCGATCATGACTATATGATATCGATGGTAATGCATTTGATGATCCAAAAATTATATCAAACTAAATTTCTAGTGGTTTCAATTAAATAGGATCGATCATGACTAGCCGAATTTTTTTTTTTTATGAATTAATGTTAATTTTATGAATTTTAAATTAATGTTAATTTTGTGATGAATTGAGTGTTAGTTGAATAAAATTAAAAATTAATTTCATAAAATTACATGTCAATTTAATGTAACTAAATATAGGATCGGAACTAGTTCAGAAATTTAATGTAAATAAATATAGGATCGGGACCAGTTCAAAAAAAAAAAGTTCAAAAAATCATGATCGATCTTATTTAATTAGAATCACTAGAAATTTAGTTTGGTCCCAATTTTTTGACCATCAAATGTATTAAGATCAATTTTTGGAAGCTTTAGTGAGTTCTAAAATCTAATAAAACCAATAATAACTAATACGATATAATATAAAATTCATGTATCTAAAAAATTGATTTCACTATATCAAATAATAATTTTTGGAAGTCACTTTCTTTAATTATATATTTTAAAATTATTTTTTACTCATTATTTTTTTAAAAAATATATAAAAANATTTTATCATAAATAATTATAACTTCACATCAAAAAATTTTAATCCAATATCTAAATATGGTAATTTTACCTATATAAAATTTAATTTACTCTCAAATGCTTATAACCTCACCTTTAAAAATAGTAATTTTACTTTCAGTTGTCGTAATATTACCTAAAGAGTTTGTACCTCACCTTTAAAGGTGATAACTTTATCTCAAGAGTAATAATTTTATCTTTACAAATAGTAACATTACATTTAATAATCATGATTAATTAAAATTGATCCTAATGCCAATTTTTTTTTTTTTTTTGTGATTCCACTCAATTAGGATCGATCATGACTATATGATATCGATGGTAATGCATTTGATGATCCAAAAATTATATCAAACTAAATTTCTAGTGGTTTCAATTAAATAGGATCGATCATGACTAGCCGAATTTTTTTTTTTTATGAATTAATGTTAATTTTATGAATTTTAAATTAATGTTAATTTTGTGATGAATTGAGTGTTAGTTGAATAAAATTAAAAATTAATTTCATAAAATTACATGTCAATTTAATGTAACTAAATATAGGATCAGGACTAGTTCAGAAATTTAATGTAAATAAATATAGGATCGGGACCAGTTCAAAAAAAAAAAAGGTTCAAAAAATCATGATCGATCTTATTTAATTAGAATCACTAGAAATTTAGTTTGGTCCCAATTTTTGGACCATCAAATGTATTAAGATCAATGTTTGGAAGCTTTAGTGAGTTCTAAAATCTAATAAAACCAATAATAACTAATACGATATAATATAAAATTCGTGTATCTAAAAAATTGATTTCACTATATCAAATAATAATTTTTGGAAATCACTTTCTTTAATTATATATTTTAAAATTATTTTTTACTCATTATTTTAAAAAAAATATATAAAAATATATGACTATAAAAAAATATCAACATATGTATACTATCATGTATAATGATTCAACTTGTGATAGAAATATGCGAGAAAAATATGTAGGGATAAAATTTAAATATTTAACTCTCTTATTACATAGATAAATAAAATAATCAAATAAAAAATTTATATGTATCACGTTTTATTACACAAAAATAAAAAATATAGTATCAAAATATATTTTTTTTAATACCATAACTAGGCCCTTCATTAACCTCTAGCGTATCAGTTCTATTGATTTTCTTTCATATTTGTGCGTCTATAAATTTAATAAACGGATCGTAGGGGATGAATTTGGTGTCCATTACTAAAATATTTAAAGTACATTTTATTTTTTTTTAAACAATTACTCATAACTNATGCGAGAAAAATATGTAGGGATAAAATTTAAATATTTAACTCTCTTATTACATAGATAAATAAAATAATCAAATAAAAAATTTATATGTATCACGTTTTATTACACAAAAATAAAAAATATAGTACCAAAATATTTTTTTTTTTTAATACCATAACTAGGCCCTTCATTAACCTCTAGCGTTTCAGTTCTATTGATTTTCTTTCATATTTGTGCGTCTATAAATTTAATAAATGGATCGTAGGGGATGAATTTGGTGTCCATTACTAAAATATTTAAAGTACATTTTATTTTTTTTTAAACAATTACTCATAACTTTGTTTTAACTCCACTAATCAACCACTATCACTCATGGTATATGCAATGGATTAGTTCTTTGTAAGCATTGTCGACATCTAGATGAAATTAATCTGGGATTTCTGAAAAAAGGAACCAGATTAGAAAAAGGTCAAGTGTGCATCAAATATGTTTAAGTCGGTCATTGCTCAAGTGAAAGGATATGAGTGCTACAGTTATATGTTTTTACTTGAGACCCAACTCTTTGAGCTATTTATACTTTAAGAGATGATGATTAAAAAGTTCGGNAATATTTAAAGTACATTTTATTTTTTTTTAAACAATTACTCATAACTTTGTTTTAACTCCACTAATCAACCACTATCACTCATGGTATATGCAATGGATTAGTTCTTTGTAAGCATTGTCGACATCTAGATGAAATTAATCTGGGATTTCTGAAAAAAGGAACCAGGTTAGAAAAAGGTCAAGTGTGCATCAAATATGTTTAAGTCGGGCATTGCTCAAGTGAAAGGATATGAGTGCTACAGTAAAAGTTGAGTTATATGTTTGTGCTTGAGACCCAACTCTTTGAGCTATTTATACTTTAAGAGATAATGATTTAAAGTTCAGATGGTCATATCAAACTGTGTTTGCTCCCGCCCACAAGTCACGCATTTATTACACCTAGGGAAGACTTGCAATCAATTGAGGTCAAACGCCGCAATGATTATCTTATTAAAAAGATCGAACATTTAATGAGCATTATCTAAGAATTCAAGGACCTCTGTCAAGCATTTAATGAGTTATTTAGAGCATTTAACTGAGGAATACCAACCATTAACTGGCGCACCCCGGGACACCTCTCGATCGAGACACCAATCATGCCTTTAACAAGCCTTCACTGGATTCGGTGAGGGTCCTCACATGGATATGACCACGGAACTAATCAGTTTCTACTGTCCGTCTTGTTAATGGACCCTCATATTAGATCACCATTACTGTTCTGGTCCTGGGCAAGATATCCCCTGTGGGTCAAGCAAGTAATCCCAAAGGAGTTCGAGGGGGCTCGGTGGTCGATCTCCGTCTGGTCTGTCCACGTCTCGTCAATATATCAAAATTATCATTTTATTTTTTTAAAATAATTACCCGATGCCTTTTTTAACCCTTTCAACTAGGTATTTCTCTTTTACAGGAAAAAAAAATAAAAAAACCTACTATTTACCTCTTTCCACAGGTTTATATGTACAGAACACCTAGTAATTAAAAAAAAAAGGAAAATTACACAGGACCCCTTCAAACTTCAGGTCAGTGGCACGTTATCACCCTAGACTTTTTTGAGTTACACTTAACCCCTCCTACTTGTAAATAAACTGCAAATTATAACAGAACTAACAGTGTTTGTAAAATGCCTAAAATACCCTCTGATTTTGTTCTAATTTTTTTTCACTAATGCTATTGGGACATAATTGAATGACATAATTTAGAGACATAATGAGTTGTAATCAATAATATGATAGGGAAATATATTTAATGATGGATCTCATTATAATATTAATAAATTCATTATCATATCATTGTGACAACTTATTATATCCTCAAATTATATCCATAAGTTATATCCTCATTTCTTTTTTTTGATACCATCCATTAAACAACTTCATATTAATCAAATTAAAAAGAAAAACTTGGTTGTAGGCAACCCCCTCTCATTCTTCTCTGCTTGTCATTATTTGGATTATAAACAAAAACAACCCAATTACAGAAACACCATCATAAAGCCACCCCCACCACCATAAATCCACTCGCAAAAAGTCCACCACTACCGCCAGCTCCATCACCATAAAGCCACCACCGACCACACAAACAAACCACCACTACTGAACACCCAACAAACCCTCACCACCACCACCAATCAAACCCCCTACACAGACACCACTGAATCCAATCAAACCCACTCCACTGATAGCTCAAACACACAAATTGCATAGACACCGTATTACCCTCCAACACCAATCAACACCTAATCAGCCGGATGCCCTCCGACCCGAATTGTAAAGACACTGGATATAGGTGGAGGCAATTTTGGGGGAGTTGCAGCGGCAGTGTGGTGGAAGATCTGCAACGACGGGGTGGAGGCTGCAACGGTTGGGGGTGGGTTGGGTTGGAAGGGGAGTCGTAGCAGCATGGGGAGGGTTGGGTGGGCTAGTTGCAGTAAAGGTAGGTTGGGTGGAGGAGTTGCAGCGGCTGTGGCGTAGGGTGGAGAGGAGGAGGGGAAGGGGACAAGGTGGAAAAGTTGCCAGTGGTAAAGGGACTGGAGAGCCAGAGACAGCCGGTGGATATTTATGGATTTTATGTTTTGCCCATTACAATTCTCAACTTTAGATGGATAAAATAAATAATTTAATTTTTAAAAAATCATTTATTTTATAACACACACGCTCTTGTGTACAATTTATTCACAAGTAAGAGAAGTTAAGTGAAATTCGTCAAACTTGAGGGGGTGCAACTGATTTTAAGTTCACGGAGTCTTTGTGTAATCTATCCTAGAAAAGACAATTTTTTGTGCAATATTGTTATTGGTTTACGTGAAAAAAAAAAGTACGTAAACTAGTTGTTATTGAGAATTATTTATTTATCTAAATATCATTGGTTATCATCAATGCAAAAGAATATTTTTTCCAGAAGATGATACCGCATTACCGGCAACAAAATACACTTTTTGGTCCACTGCGCCGTACCCAATACACACGTAAAGCATCAAAAGAAAACAAAGAAGCATAACTTAGAACCAGAATAACTCCAAGAAAACGAAAGCCAAAGTAGCCACTACATTTCATTCGACACTCTTGTACGTTGCTCCTCTCTCTCTCTTAAACAGCTTCAACTTTTTACCTTTGAAGAAAAGTATTGGGGAGAGAGAGAGGTATGAGGTGATGGAAGGAGCAGAGGTGGAGTTAGAGAGAAGAAGCAAGTTCTTGAGCAGTTTGATACAGAAGAAGAAAGCTATAGAGCAACAAGAACAACAAGACCAGCTCAATGTTCGTGTTAGAGCCTCTGACATGCCTGTGGCTTTGCAGAACAGAGCCTTTAGGTGTGCCAGAGACAACCTTGACTCCATGACTGGGAAGATTGACAACAAACGTTTAGCTGTTACCCTCAAGAAGGTAGTTACATTACATACAACTTTACTGTTTTAAGTTTATCTTCTTATGTTATGATCTTTGTGTTTTCTTTGAAACATCGATGTTATGTCTGGCTTGTTGATTATGAATATCTCTAGAGTAAAGGGTATTGAGGAAACTTGTCTATAGTTGATCCAAATAGTAAGAGAGTCAGATTGAGAGGATAATTTTTTTTAATAAATGAATCTTTTTATTGGAATTTTTAGTGGAATTTTTTTAATAAAAGTTTAGAATTCTTATTTGTTATTTACGGTGTACTATGTAGGGTATTTTTTACATTTACGAAAAAATTATAATATAATCGGCGATATCATATTAAAAATTNAAGAGAGTCAGATTGAGAGGATAACTTTTTTTAATAAATGAATCTTTTTATTGGAATTTTTAGTGGAATTTTTTTAATAAAAGTTTAGAATTCTTATTTGTTATTTACAGTGTACTATGTAGGGTATTTTTTACATTTACGAAAAAACTATAATATAATCGGCCGTATTAAAAAATATAATTTTTTTTAAATATAATTTATAACTTTGTAATTTTAACACAGAAAGTGATGGTACAGTAGAGTTCCCCTACATTAACAGGTGGTGGTGGTGTGCAGTAATGTCCTTTTACCCTTTATTTTCTTGGTTTTCGTTCCTCCGTTTTTAAGCCCGAGAATGTTTGAGTTTTGCTTTGCTTCTTTTTTTCGTTTTTTTTCTTTCGGTTCTTATGTTTGCTGTAAAGCAAAACACATGGAGTAAAATGTATACCCAGCGGGTACAATTGTTCTTTAGTGACAGACAATATTGAAGTACTTTTTTGATTTTTTTTTTTTTAAATCTTCCTTAGCTTTAGTTTTTACTTTTTAGTCTCGGACAATAAGTTTTTTAATGATTGTTTATTATTATTGTTTAGGACAAAGGTGTAGGGTTCTAATGAGGTGGCCAATCAAGTTCTAGCGTTAGGTTGAGGAAAAGTAATTATTATTGTACTAGTAAGAAAAATGGTGTTCTTGTCATAAAATTTTATCAAATATTGCATTGTAAATAACGTGACACAATCTCTATAATTATATATTAATAAAACTTACTTATCTGATAAAAAAAATTGTGTCACACCATTTGGTATAAAGATTTAATAAAAAAATTTAATAAATATAACATTACCCTGATTGTAAACTTGTAATATTCACTTCACCATCAGTCTGACGCCTTATAAGAGACGAGATCCTTCGTAGTTATTCTTTAGAAGTAAATCCTCATCAGATCTCATTACTAGTTGAGTAATTTCCCCATATCTCAACTTGAAGGCAAAACAAGAAAGTTCATCCTGTCGGAGAAAATAGCATGATTTTAAATTTATTAATTATTAATTAACGTGAAGGTACTAATTGACATTTACAACTCCAAGATCTAATTCAGATNGTACTATGTAGGGTATTTTTTACATTTACGAAAAAACTATAATATAATCGGCCGTATTAAAAAATATAATTTTTTTTAAATATAATTTATAACTTTGTAATTTTAACACAGAAAGTGATGGTACAGTAGAGTTCCCCTACATTAACAGGTGGTGGTGGTGGTGTGCAGTAATGTCCTTTTACCCTTTATTTTCTTGGTTTTTGTTCCTCCGTTTTTAAGCCCAAGAATGTTTGAGTTTTGCTTTGCTTCTTTTTTTCGTTTTTTTTCTTTCAGNTACAGTAGAGTTCCCCTACATTAACAGGTGGTGGTGGTGTGCAGTAATGTCCTTTTACCCTTTATTTTCTTGGTTTTCGTTCCTCCGTTTTTAAGCCCGAGAATGTTTGAGTTTTGCTTTGCTTCTTTTTTTCGTTTTTTTTCTTTCGGTTCTTATGTTTGCTGTAAAGCAAAACACATGGAGTAAAATGTATACCCAGCGGGTACAATTGTTCTTTAGTGACAGACAATATTGAAGTACTTTTTTGATTTGTTTTTTTTTTAATCTTCCTTAGCTTTAGTTTTTACTTTTTAGTCTCGGACAATAAGTTTTTTAATGATTGTTTATTATTATTGTTTAGGACAAAGGTGTAGGGTTCTAATGAGGTGGCCAATCAAGTTCTAGCGTTAGGTTGAGGAAAAGTAATTATTATTGTACTAGTAAGAAAAATGGTGTTCTTGTCATAAAATTTTATCAAATATTGCATTGTAAATAACGTGACACAATCTCTATAATTATATATTAATAAAACTTACTTATCTGATAAAAAAAATTGTGTCACACCATTTGGTATAAAGATTTAATAAAAAAATTTAATAAATATAACATTACCCTGATTGTAAACTTGTAATATTCACTTCACCATCAGTCTGACGCCTTATAAGAGACGAGATCCTTCGTAGTTATTCTTTAGAAGTAAATCCTCATCAGATCTCATTACTAGTTGAGTAATTTCCCCATATCTCAACTTGAAGGCAAAACAAGAAAGTTCATCTTGTCGGAGAAAATAGCATGATTTTAAATTTATTAATTATTAATTAACGTGAAGGTACTAACTGACATTTACAACTCCAAGATCTNCTTGAAGGCAAAACAAGAAAGTTCATCCTGTCGGAGAAAATAGCATGATTTTAAATTTATTAATTATTAATTAACGTGAAGGTACTAATTGACATTTACAACTCCAAGATCTAATTCAGATATACTCACAACAGCATCTCCTCATAGGTCACGTCTATTGGAAGGTTGAGGTGGATCTAACTCTGATCAAATCATAAATCGTACTCATTTAAATCATATAAAAATCCCATTAAATCCTAAATTAAAAGTGATCCAATAAAAACTCATAAAACAAAATAAATGAAAATTTTAAAGCTTTTATTTTTCCAACAGATCTTAATTTAGGTCTAAACTTTAAATATGAGCCCTACCTATTAGATTATTTGTTACCAACTTTAGCTCACCTCTTGCTTTGCTCATGCCGGAGGCAGGGTAATCTATTACATAGTTACAAGCAAGAGCTTAGTCATAGGAAAGAGTCACGAGAAACTAGCCGGAGGATACTTAAATCTTCATCTTTTATTCAGGTAGTGAGGTTTCTTGGTTGTGGTCCTTTACTGCTTGGTATGAGATAATCTTCGGACAGGACAAACCCAACTCTAAGTAAGGTTGCAATCAGACTTTGTTGAAATAGGTGATTTAATGTTTATCTCCTTATTAATGAAGGTTGTGGAAATCAGAGAGTCAAATGCCATTCAATACTCATATTGTTCTGATCATAGAAATTCTAAAGTTGGTAGTGTCCTGTAATATCGAACATGTTGGAGTTTAAATTTTAGACAGTAGAATTGATACAACTGCTATTGAGAAATGAACATTTTTTATATAGATTTTTTTTATTGCTTTTCCATGTTATTGGGGTATCAACTTATTCCAAATCTTGTAAGAGCATGGATTTGATTCCTTTTAGCGATAAGATGTCTTCGTTGTTAAACATGTTTGTCTGTCTTATATATCCCAGCTGCCTGTTGAGTATGTCTATTAAACTTATGATCAAAACCTTTCTATAGCCTCAACCGCCCGATGATATTCATCCCTCTTTGTGGTGCGTCTTCCATCCCTCTTGAATTGAGTTCCTGATGCCCATCATTTTAACAATTCTCCCTGTATGCATGTATGTGTGAGAGAGAGAGTTGAGTTCTATCCTATCTTTGATGAGCAATTATGCAAACAAATGATCGATAAACTACTCCAATATCCATCGTCCATGGTCATAAAATGGCGATAGAAACACTAAAGCAGTGGTAGAATTGATGATGTCCACAGATCCCGATATTACTTGATCCAACCTCATTCATTATCCGTGATTACATGACTTTTTCGAGACAACAGTGGTTTACGTACCCTCTTCTCTTATCAGAACGCTCTGACCTTGCTAGCACTGATTTGAACATTAATCAGAAGTGCAAGAGATTTGCCATTGCTGCCATTTTCCTTTGTTCTTCTGTTGCAGAACAGTTTCTTTTTGGGATTCTCTAGGCTTATAATCTGAACCCTATTCTTTGTATCACCTATGGATTTTTTATTTGCAACGATGTCCCTTGGCTTTTTACAGGAATTTGACTCATCATNTTTTTGGGATTCTCTAGGCTTATAATCTGAACCCTATTCTTTGTATCACCTATGGAGTTTTTATTTGCAACGATGTCCCTTGGCTTTTTACAGGAATTTGACTCATCCTATGGTCCTGCTTGGCATTGCATCGTAGGGACAAGCTTCGGCTCATATGTCACACATTCCCTGGGAGGTTTTTTGTATTTTTCGATTGATAAGGTCTACGTTCTTCTCTTCAGGACTGCTGTTGAGCCTTTGGATCATTGACTCCACAGAGTTGTTTTCTATGCACTGTGGTTTCCAAAATTATAAGTTTCGGAATGTTGGATTTATATGTAAAATTTACATGATCCATAGTTGGAAGAAGAAAGGTTAAAAACAAAGAAAAATTGTATGTGTCATTTACTTTGGTTGACTATGTTGTATTTAATGACTGTCCAAGGATAAAAACAGTCAAAATGTCCCGAAACATTCATGTCTCTATGCTTTTTATATGTTTCGGTATGTTTCAATTAATATTTCAAAATATTGTAATCAAATATAAAAAAAATTCTTTTGTTTTGATTTTGTTTTTCAAAATGTTTCTAATTTCAATCTGACCGAAACAATATGCACCTAAATAAAATTTTCTATCCTTGTGATTGACGTTATCAAAGATCATATTCTGATGGCATAAAGCAGAGGCAGTTGTAAACCCTAAGTATAGCTCAAGTAGTAAACATCCTAAGTTTGAATTTTCATAATCTCTTGGGTTAGGCTACAAGAGATTTATCCCTCATGAATACCCTAGTTTCAACGTGAATAATCAATCTTAACTGAACCGGAGAGAAGATTAGTTAGGATACGCATAAACTAATTCGAACACCTTGACTATTTTATCCAAAAAAAAAAAAAAAAGCTAAGCTAGTTGTCTTCTAATGGGTTGCAATCCATTCAAATTAATTTACCATGTGAAATTCTGGGAAGTTGTGGCATTTTATTCTAAGGTTGGGGTTTGCTCAGGACGCATACAACCTAGTTGGTTTCTGGTTGCATCCTGATCGGTTCAGGGAGGGCACCTGGTGGATAGATTTTTATTTATTTCCTATTTGTGAAAATAAGGGTCATTATTTTAATATCTAGAAAGATTTTCTTAAATAAGTAATTTTTAAAATACTAGATTTTTTTTTTGTGGCGGCTTTAATGAGGCAATGTAAAGAAAATTAATAATTAATAATTATTTGCGGAAAAAATGTATATTTGTTAAAAAATTAACTTTACTTTATTTTATTGTTGAAAAAAAAAAAAGGGTAGAGCATTAGAGAAGAATTTTGATCTAGGGTCAAAGCTAAAGTTGTCCTAATAACTTAAACGTATCGAATTTGTGCCATGTATAAATAAATTATGTCGTATATTTTTTTAAATTAATTTTATTTATATTCAATTTATTTATTAATTATGTCGGCTCGAGTCCACTTATTTAATAAACAAGTGACTTAAGAAAAATTTAAACCTCCTAATTTCGGATCGGATCATCTTAACGGGCGTTACATTATGGGCTAAATCAGTCCAATTTAAAGTGTGTGAAACCTCTTCTTTCCTTTCCCAACCAACAAATATCACATAACTTCCTTTATTTTGATCCACACCATCTCCCCCTCTCCATCTCATTCTTATGCATCTATCTTCCTTCAAATCTTTCTGGGTTTGAACACAATTTTATCAAATTTTGGAGACAAAAACTCTATCCTTCACTATAATCATTTCATGAAACTTTGGATATGGAAATTCCATATGCTCCAGAGAATAAAGAAAACAGTGTCCCTGATGATGATTATTTACAGTTTGGCCCACCCCATGAAGCTATGTTCTTTGTCTTAGCTTACCTTCCTCTGCTTGAACTACTTGCCATGAGCCAAGTTTGTAGGTCAGTGAGAGATGCTCTAAGCAATGATATACTACCATGGATTAATATCACTGTTTACAAGCCTTTGAGCCAGAGGCTTTCTGATGATATACTAATGAAATTTGCTTCCAAGGCAAACGGTAAGCTGACAACTTTGGCTTTGATCAACTGTGAGAAGATTACAGATGAGGGTCTTCAACGGGTCATATCGAAAAATCCTCTGATTAACAAGGTATGGAAATTCTTTCACTCTGGATGAATTTTATGTACCATCTGAAATTGATCTTCATGCAAGGTTTTTAGATTGTTGCTCTTCTCCTAGTTGCATAGGTTTAGTAACCTATAATTAGTCATAGATGTGTTAATAGGTCGGATTTTCATCTGAATCTGNTCTTCATGCAAGGTTTTTAGATTGTTGCTCTTCTCCTAGTTGCATAGGTTTAGTAATCTATAATTAGTCATAGATGTGTTAATAGGTCGGATTTTCATCTGAATCTGAATCAATTGATCCAATTGGAATTGGGATGGATAAGATTTGACTGGTTTATTGAAGAACCATTTATTTTGGCCTTTTTAGGGTGGGTATGGATAAGATGTGATAGGTAGTGGGGATTTTATTGTGAATTGTTGATATGACTCTTTTTCTTTTTCATTTTATTCCAGAATACAAACCTAGTTGAGTCTGTCTCATCCACAAATTTCTTGAACTTGATTTCTAAGAAATAAACTGTTCTTCATGGGTTTATGTTGAACTACATAAATTTGTTAGCAATGGTATTAAATAACAATCTTCTCCAATCTCCAAAAGCTTAAGCTCTTAAATAGAGTAACTTAAATATTTATACTTCAACACGTCCCCTAACGGACAAGCTAAATTTTAACCATTGCACGCAAATTTTTTTTTAATAATTATGGTGACGGTGAAATTCAAATACAATACCTTCTGCTCTAAATTGTTATTGCAAATTGGTAAATTATCCTGTATCTCTTATAGATGGTAAATATGCAATAGAATTGTATATCATAGAAGGTGACGCAGCCAACTAGGTAGGAAGCCTGGTCAACTAATTTCAAATTGAACATAGTTCTGGTTCCTGTTGATGATTTTGTCTCTCTTCCAACTAGTATTATCAAAGAACACCGAAACTGATTAGTGATAGGTTGCTCCATTTCAAATGCGTGTCAAGAGTTTCAATCGCAGAAACAATTTGTACATGCAATGTAAGACTACGTACATATCTAACTTCCCCTAAACCTTATAGTGATGAAAACCTCGTACACAATGTCATTCTTTATTTTTGTCTACTGACAGTTGGATTTAGTTAAGTCTTATATATGTTTTCCATGCTTTTTCAGCTCTATTTTCCAGCATGCACCAGCTTGACCCCTGAGGGAATCATTAGAGCAGTAGAGGCACTAACCAAACACAACCACCAGATCCTTCACTCAATAAGACTAAAGATTAATGGCATCCACAACATGAAGAAAGATCAACTCGAAACGCTTCGATCCCTCATCGGATTGAAGCAAACACAGCAACAGCAAGAAAAGCGGCGCAACTTATATCACAAGCATAACACTTTCTCAACTTCAACTTTTGGCCATGAAGAAGATAAATGTTCTATAGATGTGGATATATGCCCAAAATGCAATGAAGTAAGAATGGTTTTTGACTGCCCTATGGATCGTTGTGAAAGACAGAGGCAGAACCTGCGAAGAGAGTGTAGGGGATGCTGCTTCTGCATTCCAAGGTGTGAAGAATGTGGTCAATGCATCGAGTCGGATGATTGGGAAGAGGCAGCTTGTACAGATAACTTGTGTTCAGGTTGTTGGCTTCAGCTTCCCAAATGTAATTTCTGTAACAGGCCTTATTGTAACCAACATGCCAATCAGAAGTGCAGTGTTCCAGGCTCTTCAGGATTTGTATGTGATGCTTGCCATTCAAAATACATCGAAAACTCACAATATATATATATATATATATATATATATATATCATGAGAGAGAGAGAGAGAGAGAGAGAGAATCAAATGTTGTAAAATGTAAAGACTTATGTTTTCAGTTCTCAGAGGCATCTGTTCTGCATGTAGCAGGGGTATGGCAAACCAGAATTATCAGTGGTCACTTGCAATTCAGATGTTACTACTAGGGTGTCATTTTCCTTTGCTTTTTTTTTTTTCTTTGAAGCAACTTTCTATTTTTCCATTAAGGTTTTTCACCATAATGGGCTCTAACATGTGACCTTATCGATAGGATCACAGAACTAGGACCCATCAAGGCACCAGAGAAACCATCTTACAATAGTCATCAACCATACCATTTTGGCTGCAAGTTGTAGAGTAGAGAACAAAATCTAAACAAAAGAAGACAAAGTCAAACAAGAGATGAGAATTTTTACCACTTCAGACAAAGAGTCTGATATCTAAGACCACCCATGATGAAGTTTACAATGGAGAAATTGTAAGATTTTACTCGAAAATCACTTTTCCCAATAGACCTTTGAGAGAGAGAGAGAGAGTTTGCGAACATCTGAGACAAATGAAGATTACACTATGCATAGGCATTGCAAATCCAGTTCATTCAAAGAATACACGCTTTAGAGAACAGACTCTACACCCAACAAGATAACCGAAAAAAAAGAAAAAAACAAGATAACTACCCCAATAATTCCGAATAAGCACTTCGGCTTGTTTGTACAAATCAATGGGTCACTCACCTCACTACCACCCGCCTATATGTTCAAACAACCTGTTGCCACCCCTTACCCTCCTCAGAGGAACAAAACCGGGCATGGTGGTTGGTGGTTATACAGAAAGCAAAAGACTAAAATTCAAAGGATATGAGTAGTTAAAAAGTTGCACAAATTGAGATTCGTACCCTTTTACAAGAAAACTGCACTCCAGAGTAGAACACCAACTATTGCAGATCCCATAAAAGCATGGCCGCCATTAAAATATTGTGAATGGCAGCCAGATGCTGTAGAATTTGTTGATGGAGCAAGCGACGTACCATTTATGAATGTAGTGTTTCTCCCACCACTAACAGAAAGAAAACAAATCAAACAAGGCCAAAAATCAGCAGACTGTCAACAGCCCTCATGCTTCTATTGTTCTGAAGAGCTTGGTTGGAATTCAGGAATATCACAAATGAATATTATCATAACGGATTAGAGAAAGTAAGAAAATTCAGGCAAACAAAATTCTATATAATAAGCAAACAACAAATTGAAAAACTTATTGAATCTTACCTTCCTGGATATATACAAGGACCATGACCTGCACGATGGAACAAAGGTAAGACATCACAGTAATGCCAAACAAATTGAAAGCAACAAAGTAAGAACAAACACCATTGTAGTTAGAATGCTGAAAATATCAAGCTTTTTTTCAAAATGTTCAATGATTAAATTCCTCATTCCTATTTAATCAATTTAATTGCCTCTTTATACAAGTAGCATTATGTGATTGGGCTACTTGGTGAACACCAGCCGTTACATCGACAAACCAATAGCTCCAATAGCTCTCTGTCATATTTAAAACATCATGTCACCACTTAGTGAACATGATCTTCTGTGAGCTATATGGCTTGTATTGACAGAGAACATTAAGTAGCTATCCCTTGGAATACACTCTTCGCACAAAGATATATGCATTGTCATGGTGACAAAATAATTCAGACTTGGTAGATGTATTATGTGCTTGCACAAAGAAACATGTCATAACTCCATACTTGGGTCTGTTGTAGTGACAGTCGCCACCCCATTGAAATCACAAGTCCCATCAGCCATTGCCATCCAGTGATAATATGCATCGAAAGCATATGTTGCATGGGCAACCACAGTATCTGGTTCATAACATGGTTTCCCCTGCAACAAAGGAGAGCAATCCACTTTCCCAGATCCACAAGCCCAATCCAAGGCTGCTTGCAGCATCTTGCTGTCAGCACCTTCCTTTGCGACACAGTAGGTTTGGTTCGTGGTGTCATTTGACAACACAGTCCCAGAACCCGTCAAGTGGAGGATATAAATTGGCACCCCATTGGCATCAAAAAGCCCCCAGTTCTTCTCCGAAACTGACCCAGGTCTCAGATCTTCATTATAAAGTTCGTATATGTAAGTACTAACCGCAATCCCTGGGTGTTTGGGAGTCCCCGTTTTGTTAAGAACATGTCTGATTAGGTTACTGTTGTAAGTGTTGGCATTATCGAGAGTGGCATCCGGCTCAGAGGAGTCACCTTTCCCTGGCCATCCTGATTCAGTCACTATTATGGGAATATTAGTGAAGTTTAGATAGGACATTGCAAAATAAGCTGCATCAACAACCGCATCAAAGACATTAGTGTAATGCAGTAATGTGTTAGCATCAACAGCTTCCTTGTTCGGAGGGAGAGGACGAAAGAGAGCATAGTCCAAGGGGATCACACCATTTGATTGCATGTAATCATAATAGGGGTAAGCATTGAGCATAAGAAAGGACCCTGTGGACTGTAAAAATTTGAGCAAGGGAACCATGACTGGATCCCAGGAGCGGTTAAAAAAGGCTTGGGACGGGGGAAATGAGTCGAGGAGAATGGAAGAGGAGTGTGGGGAGGAGACTTTGATTTGGGAATCCAGATTAGAAGCAACAAGGGCAGAGTAGATGAATTTCATGGCGGAGACTAAGATTGGAGCAGCATTTGGAAGGGTGGTAAGCACTTCAGATCCAACAGCTATGGCTGTGATGTTGGTCACAGGGACATGCGCCAAAACATTGTGAGATACCCAGTTGGCTGCAGTGGCATTGGACTGGCCAATGCCTAGTAGTTGGTCATTGGGAACAGATACAGTCACGCGGATTCCAGTATTGGCAAGTGCAAGTAGCATGGCTCGGTCAGAATCATAGAGCCTGACATGCCGAATTTGCTGAGCCTTTAGAAGGGCTACAACTTGAGTTGGGCTTGGCATGTCAGAGAGATCTGTGCCTATGTTCACACCAATGAAAGCATCTGCAGCAAAGGAAAGTATGGTTTTAGTTTTGAGAAGTACATAATTAGGGAAAAACAGATCATATTGGCACCAAGTATGCAGCCATATGAACTTGATCGTGTTAAACAAAAGCATATAAGGTGGACATATGTGAATTCAATCAAGAAACATTTCACATCACCTTTGAAACACCTAGAAAACTATACATGAGAGGAAAATGATCATCAACTAGCTACATAGGACCCATCAAAAAGTGTCTTTTGAATCTACTAGAATCTAGATAAGCAACAAGCATAAGGAAACATGCTTAAGAAGACCTGCCGATTTAGTTCATCACCACCTCACACATATTTACTATTTTAGGGGGTTTCACAATAAGACCTTTGGGCAGGAACACAACTTAATCTGACCAACTTCAGTTTCACAGCCCAATTGGACCAAATGTAGCTGAACTTGAACAGGGATAAGCATATTCCCACGTTGAGAAAAAACAATAATGGAGATACAGATAAGGACACCAGATTGTGAGCTAAAATACCCCTGTAACCCTGTTGCATTTTAGCCACTACAATTTTAAAAAATAAGTCGTATCACAATAATTCAAGGAAGTGTAGTTAACAGTTTTGCCCAATGCATGAGACTCCCCCAGTACAGACTGCTTTGCCATTGGATTATTTCTACCATAGATGACAACATGGATACAAACAGATTCAGGAATTATCTCCTCTTCTTCTGATGTAAGTCAGATAGAGGACAATAATTCATATTTCTTAAGCTGAGAAATATTGTTATTATTCTTCTGCTGTCAAAGACACACATAATGATACAACCAAAAAGCTGTGATGAGCATTTGAGGCAGCTAAAGTGGGAACAGACAATCAAACAAACAGTAGCATGTAGGGAATCTGGGCCATAATGATACAAGTCTCCAGATGTAGGACCTTCTGGACTATCCAGGAAATGGGCAGTATTGCAAGAACTCAATTAGAATTTAATTTCTTCTGCTGTCAAAGAAACACATAACGATACAACCAAAAAGCTTGATGAGCATTTGAGGCAGCTAAAGTGGGAACAGACAATCAAAAGAACAGGAGCATGTAGGGAATCTCGGCCATAATGATACAAGTCTCCAGATGTAGGACTTCCTGGACTATCCAGCAAATGGGCAGTATAGCAAGAACTCAATTAGAATTTAATATTTACACAATCCAACCAAACATATGGGTCTTACATTGGTCCATGATAAACTTAATATGTTTCCTTCATTTAGAAAATGTGCCATGTGTGCTGCTGTATGTAGCTGATACTCCTAAACTCCATGTAGTATATTCCACCCCACAATACCCTTTTGTAAGCATCAAAGGTCAAAAATTTTAAGACACTGACAAGAAACTTAAGCCATTTTTGAGGGCTTACTTTAAACCAATATGTCCAAAACGCCACTATCTATTAATGGTCTTGGTATTGTTAATGCATTAATCAAGTTTTTTGTGTTCTTATATATCCTAACCTAAACTCTCCAAAGGGGACAATGGAAGTTTAATTAACTGAAAGGAAAGCCACATAAGCTGGATCGCAAAAAGTTTGTTTTCATGAATGGTTGGAACAGATTGGATTGATTTCAACAATAGGAAAAATAAATTTACTACAGGGGCCCCTGCTTTGCAAGTACATAGAAGTAAATGAAAGATTTTCTAGAACTACCCTCATTTGCAATGTAAACAGAAACACGCCTAATAATGAAAGATTGACTTCAAAATGTATAGCCTATACCAATCTGCTTTAGCCCACTAATTTTACTCCTAGAAGCTTTCTACTGAACTTTACCCAACAGTCCCAGCAATATGAGTTTTGCTGAAAAAACACAATCAAGTCCCAAACAGAGCAATGAGCAAGATTGCTTGAAGAAAAGATTCATTAATAAGGGAGAATTAACAGAAACTACTAATAAAAAATATATCTACACTTTGACAGAACAATCACAAAGAACAGCTCAGTTTGAAGTAGGATATAAAATACCCAAACCAGAAATGAGACAAGCCCATGAAGAAAAAAATCAAGCTATGAAAAGAAAGAAACAAGAGAAACAAGAGAAACAATCAGGGGCATTCAAAGGACGACAGAGCAATAGGAATAATTTCAAAACAGAAAATATACCAATAAATTGTCATAAGGAAAAAGCCAATCTTGATTACAAAATGAAACTCTAGGGAGGTTTTCAATCAAACCCATTGAGAGAAACAAATATAAACAGGTAAAGGGAGGAATGGAGGAAAGTAAAGGGCTCACCTTCATCGGCAGAAACAGCAGAAACCACCAAAAGAAGCAGCAGTAGTACACCCATTGATTTTTTTCACACCAAAACCATTCAGACCCAGTACTGTAAAATTCCAAAGAAACCCAGAAAAGAAATCAAGGGAGCTATAGAGTGACGAGGAAGCAAAAAAAGAGACAGAAATAGGAGGGCTCCTTTTGAGGAAGATGAAGGGGCAGGGGCAGGGGCAGGGGCAGGGAGAGAGAGAGACTGTGGACAGGTGGGACTGAGGGGGGATTTTTTAGATTTATTATCTTTACAGTAAAAGATCAAAATATGTCAGAGATCCGACGGGTGAGCTTTAAGAGTCAGGTATTCAAAGCTCTGTCTGGTTGTATCTCTGTTCAATTTCGAACTTTGCGCGTGAGAGAGTGTGTATTTGTGTGTTTGAACGCTACTGTACAAGATCGCGATCTACGAGGAGTCTTGTAAGTGCTGACATGGCAATGTAGCTGGATCGCACTCAACGGTCATCTTCCGGAGATTTCCCTTGCTTTCCCTTCCATGTTTTTTTATAAGCTTTTGGATGGAAAAAAACACAATCACCCCCCTCATTTTTCCAGAATTATACAAGACATGGGTTTGGTCCACCCACAAAATCTATATAATAAAGTAAAACGAATTTGAATTTTGGAGACAAAGAGTGATCTAAATCGTTTTATGACCAAAAAAATTATTATCTAATAAACGACGTTATGTCAAACTATTGACGTCTCAAATCGTTTTGATCTGATGTACCACATTAACTCTTTTGAAATACTTTTGTTACTCAAAATTTATAATTTCTAAAATTGATATTCCAAAATTTAATTTTTTCAAATTTTTTCCTTAAATTAAGTAAATCTCTCTCTCATATTCCTCTATATCTCTCTCTCTTTCTCACGCTCAATTCACGTAAAAAATATTAATTTTTCACAATATTTTCTTCTGTATCTCACAAAAATATTTGATCGTGTATAATTCAAGCAAATACTACATCCTTCTGTAGATAGATGATATATATCACAGAGAGAGATAATATATTACGAAAATATTCATCTGTGTCTCTCTCTAAAAGAAAATTATGTAATAAATATTAAATAGATAGTATATATCACGAAAATATTCTTTTGTATCTCTCTCTTTCATTCAAGCAATACTACAAAAACGAATCATACAAATTCAATAATCAATTTTTTTTCCATAATCAATAAAAAAAAAAAGTATAACTTGTAAAAAATCTAATTTAATAAAAAAAATATGTTTAACATGTAAAATATACAAGATTAATTTCAAGTTATTGAGCAACTCAGATATCAATAGATATATTAAAGAAAATATGTTTAACATTTAAATATATAAGATTAAATTTATATACAAACACGAATCATATAAATTTAATATTTAGTGAACAACACAAATCAATAATATTTACTAAATAATCTAAATCTAAATACCCTAGAAAAATAATACAAAATTACAAGCGAGAAAAATAATATAAAATTATAAGCAATATTATGAACACGAACCATACAAATTCAATATTTAGTGAACAATACGAAACAACAATCTATATTAAATAATCTAATATTAAATAACGTTTAGTTTAAGAAAATATACTAAGAATAAAAATAACCGAGAATAATGATATAAAATTAAAAACATTACTTTAAACTCAAATTATACAAATTCAATAGTCAATTTTATTTTTTTCATAATCAATAAAAAAAACATAACTTAAAAAAAATCTAATTTAAAAAAAAAATATATTTAACATGCAAAATATATAAAATTAAATTCAAGTTATGGGACAACTTAGATATCAAGAGATATATTAAAAAAAATATGCTTAACATTTACAATATACAAGATTAAATTCATATACAACAACGAATCATACAAATTCAATATTTAATGCACAACACAAAGTAACAATATTTACTAAATAATTCAAATCTAAATACCCGAAAAAAATGATACAAAATTACAAACACGAGAAACGATACAAAATTATAAACAATACTATAAATACGAATTATACAAATTCAATATTTAATAAACAACACGAAATAACAATTTTCACTAAATAATTCAATACTAAATAACGTTTAGTTTAAAGAAATATACTAAGAATATAAATAATTGAAAAAAATAATATAAAATTAAAAGTACTACTATAGACTTGAATCATACAAATTCAATAGTCAGGTCGTATTTTGGAAGTCGGTTGAATTTCTAATAATTATATTTGGTTATTTGACAACATCTGTAGACTTAGTTTATTTGTGGGAGTATTGTTTTAATTTTTATTCTATTAGTTATGAATTCTATTATTATTTAGATAAAATTGATTATGAATGTTAAAATCGTGGATATTGAATCAAAAACAAAAAATTGAATATTGATAACTGATATATTGTTTCAGATGTTTGAATTATTATATTTCAGTAGTTATAACATAATTTTCGTGGCGTAACAATTTAATGTGAAAATATATGTTGTAAAAAATATTAGCGAACTCATTTTTTTGTCGTTTACTATAATGTTGTATTTTATTTTATATTTATGTATGAACAAATATTTGTAACTAATTTACGAGTAACACTGTGTCTTCAGGCACGGGTAATTGCTAATATATCTATAATACGTTTCATTTTTCTTTTTAATTATAGTTAAATATACTTAATCACCCATAACTTTCAAAACAACTAAATTTATTCATTTTCATATATTCCTACTTTTTTCTCTTTTCTATCACTACGTACAAGTACCATGTGTGCACAATCTCCCGTTATAATAAAAAAATCTCTTTTTCATCAAAAATTATTGTATGAATAACAAAAGAATTCATATTAACCCTTGTCTCCTTTGTGTAAGCACAATTATCACGTTTTTAAAATGTATTTTTTACTAAAATAGGAATAATCATCTTGAGAATAACAATTAATCTCACATCCATATATGCATATAGTTGAATTGAGTTGAACAATTTAGTCTTGGCTCAGATATCATTTAAATTCGTTCATTTATCAAATAAATTAAATTGGAGCTCAATCTTAAAATCGTTTAATAGACAAATTAACCTTGTTCAATGGCTTGTTTTACCATGTATGACCAAATTAACCCGTTTCTAAAGACACACTCAACATATAATTCGAGTTTGGAAAAAATCGGTCACAGTATATCAAATAGTAATTTCTTTTCTTCCCTTTCTATAATTACAAAATTTAAAATTAATTACTACCAATTATTTTTTAAAATAAAAATCAACATCAAAACACATGACCTCAAAAAAATATCAGCATATGTACACTATCATGTATGAATAATGTTCGAAATAAAATTTGTATTGTGCCATAAATTAGTCAAAAATAAAATGAATGATGTGATAGAAATGAGCAAAAAAAATATGTGGAGATAAAATTCAAATACTTAGCTCCCTTATTATATAGATTAGTCATAACTCGTACTTGAAGGCACGATTAAACATAAAATTTGAACCCCCAAAAAAATCTGTCTCATTATATTAAATAATAATTTTTCTTTACTTCATTTATTTGATTACATCATTTAAAATTTATGTTTATCCATTATTTTCTTTAAAATATTGACAATTTATTTTCAAAATAAGTAATTCGATAAAAAATTTTCAACATATGCATACTATCGTATATGAATAATATTTGAAATAAAAATTATATTAAACTATAAATTAATCAAATTAAAATAATTGAACATGTGATAGAAATGAGTAATATGAATTTTTGGAAAAAAAATATTTAAGGGATAAGATTCAATTTATGAACTATAAATAGTTGAATTGAGTTGTTCATGAACAACTCGCTATTGGCTCAGAAATACTATCGTTTAATTTTGTTCATCTATCAAACGAATCAAACTCGAATCAATCTTAAAATTCATTTACCAAACAAGTTGAACTCAAGCAATGGCTTAATTGGCAATATAGGCTACATATATTTGCATAATATTCGACTTATCATACACTTCGTTTTATGTTATGAATTTTTGTATATCATATCATTTGTACTCCATATAATTTCCTGAATATATCTATATAATAAAATATCTAAAAATTTAAATTTTTATCCCCTACATATTTTTTCTCCAAAAATATCATGTCATTCATTTGTATCACGTACTCAATCATTTCGTATTTGAATAATTTGTTGTTTAACATAATTTTTATTAAGAAAAAATTGTTATTTAATATAGTGAGATCGATTTTTTGGATATTAAAATTTTATATTTTATCATATCTTCAGACACGGATTACGACTAGTNTTATGAATTCTATTATTATTTAGATAAAATTGATTATGAATGTTAAAATCGTGGATATTGAATCAAAAACAAAAAATTGAATATTGATAACTGATATATTGTTTCAGATGTTTGAATTANTGTGGAGATAAAATTCAAATACTTAGCTCCCTTATTATATAGATTAGTCATAACTCGTACTTGAAGGCACGATTAAACATAAAATTTGAACCCCCAAAAAAATATGTCTCATTATATTAAATAATAATTTTTCTTTACTTCATTTATTTGATTACATCATTTAAAATTTATGTTTATCCATTATTTTCTTTAAAATATTGACAATTTATTTTCAAAATAAGTAATTCGATAAAAAATTTTCAACATATGCATACTATCGTATATGAATAATATTTGAAATAAAAATTATATTAAACTATAAATTAATCAAATTAAAATAATTGAACATGTGATAGAAATGAGTAATATGAATTTTTGGAAAAAAAATATTTAAGGGATAAGATTCAATTTATGAACTATAAATAGTTGAATTGAGTTGTTCATGAACAACTCGCTATTGGCTCAGAAATACTATCGTTTAATTTTGTTCATCTATCAAACGAATCAAACTCGAATCAATCTTAAAATTCATTTACCAAACAAGTTGAACTCAAGCAATGGCTTAATTGGCAATATAGGCTACATATATTTGCATAATATTCGACTTATCATACACTTCGTTTTATGTTATGAATTTTTGTATATCATATCATTTGTACTCCATATAATTTCCTGAATATATCTATATAATAAAATATCTAAAAATTTAAATTTTTATCCCCTACATATTTTTTCTCCAAAAATATCATGTCATTCATTTGTTATTTAAGAAAAATATCATGTCATTCAATTTCCTGAACATAATTTTTATTAAAAAAAAATTGTTATTTAATATAGTGAGATCAATTTTTTGGATATTAAAATTTTATATTTTATCATATCTTCAGACATGGATTACGACTAATGCTTAAATGAGCAAGCTAGATTTTGAATACGAGATTTACCTGGACTTAAAGCTTGAACACCAACGCCAACTCGAATCATTTAATCATACAATGTGAGTCAAACCAAATCCAAATTGAGACCAAAAAATTAACGAGTTAAACTTGAACTTTAAAAATTCTACAAGAAAAAAAAAAATCAATTAAGCACTCACATTATTTTTGTTAAACTACTTCAAAATTTAAATTTCTTGAAAATTATGTGGGAACAGAGTAGAGATGGAAAGACTCGATATGCTTGGAAAAATATATAAATGATGAATTTTGTTAAATAATTATGTATCTTTTATCTCAACTTAATCCATGGTCAATAGACTATTGAAGACTGAAGCAATATATGGTGAAAAAACTCAAATTACATAGCAATACATTAAAGANATGTTGTACAATTGCATTAAGGTCTTGTGGGTTTCGAGGTGATTGAGTGGGTCTTTTGTACCGTCAAAAGTTTCTATAGATGACATTTTGAACTTTTGGAGAAATATGGCACAAAAAGGTGTGTCAGTTTGCCTTACAAGGTAGTACACGACTTCTGATCCTTGTGCCTTCATGGTATTGAAGATGTCGCGCCAGTTAATTCTATATTTTTTTAATTTTTTTCGTTTCAGTGATTTGAGACTCTTTTGGAATTGTCATGAAAATAACTCACATGCTCCACGCTTTGATTCTCACCCTCATCCTCTTGAAAATGAGGATCTCCGAAAAAGGGAGTTTGAGGTGGAGGTGGAGGTCCCTCATGGTGGGCTCCCCTGTGTNCAAATCTTGAAATGAGGCATTGGATAAAAGCCTTTTTCGGTACCATCTCTTGGTACTTAGAGAGCTAAAAAAATCAATAGATAGTGCTCTCGAGACTTGAGAAATTAGACTGTGCATGAAATGACATTTTCCAGAGACCAATGTTCGCCATAGCCTAATTGTCTGTTTTCTTTTCTAGTGTCNGGCTCCCCTGTGTGGGGCACCCAAGTGGGGAGCTCCTTGACGCACAGGGCATGAAACTTTTCTGATTTTGGGTATCACAGGTTGTGTTCTTCCTTGTTTCCCAGTGAGTATTAGTTGCAAAATCTATTGGTTTTGAGCTACAAGTTACTGCATTGTTTTCTAGCATCTGTTGTGCATTCGGAACGAGATTGGTTGGTGGAGAAGCAACATCTTCCTCTCGTGCTAGATTGTCTTCAACCTGATTTATAGATTTGGCGGTGATCGTCATTGGTACAACAAGAAAGGTAATTAGGTGAGAATTTTTTTGTTCCCATAGACAACGTCAAACTGATGATGCACAAATTGAGTTTGTACACTACCTGTCAATTGAACAGTAAAAAAAATGCAGTAATTGATAAATGAGAGATAGAGACAAAAGCAAGACAAAGTTTATAATGGTTCGATCCACGTGACCTACGTCCATTTTGAATGGCTAAGATTGCGGGGTATTTTATTAACTCAAGTGTGTAAGAAGAGTAGAGAGTTACAAGTTATAAAAGAGAGAAGGGAGATGTACTCCACTGAGTGTGATGCCCTCCTGGAGTGTGNCGTCATTGGTACAACAAGAAAGGTAATTAGGTGAGAATTTTTTTGTTCCCATAGACGACGTCAAACTGATGATGCACAAATTGAGTTTGTACACTACCTGTCAATTGAACAGTAAAAAAAATGCAGTAATTGATAAGTGAGAGATAGAGACAAAAGCAAGACAAAGTTTATAATGGTTCGATCCACGTGACCTACGTCCATTTTGAATGGCTAAGATTGCAGGGTATTTTATTAACTCAAGTGTGTAAGAAGAATAGAGAGTTACAAGTTATAAAAGAGAGAAGGGAGATGTACTCCACTGAGTGTGATGCCCTCCTGGAATGCGATGCCCTCCAAGTATTGACGGGACTTACAATTTATAGTCGCCTCAAAACGGATTGAGGCTAGTTAATGGTAATTAAATAGCTAATTTGGTGGTCATAACGGATTGGAGCGACTTAATAGTAATTAAATAACTGATCCAGAGGAGGTGACGACCTCTTGTCAACTGGCAAGATAGTTACAATACTCTCCATAAGACTAGGTCAAATGATGAGGTAAGGGTTGATTCTTTTCAATGCGGTGTGGATGAGGCTCTTGAGATGACCCTTATTCCAGGGTGGTTTGGAGGAGATCCTTGGGATGATCCTTACTNCGGATTGAGGCTAGTTAATGGTAATTAAATAGCTAATTTGGTGGTCATAACGGATTAGAGCGACTTAATAGTAATTAAATAACTGATCCAGAGGAGGTGACGACCTCTTGTCAACTGGCGAGATAGTTACAATACTCTCCATAAGACTAGGTCAAATGATGAGGTAAGGGTTGATTCTTTTCAATGCGGCGTGGATGAGGCTCTTGAGATGACCCTTATTCCAGGGTGGTTTGGAGGAGATCCTTGGGATGATCCTTACTCCAAGGTGGCTAGTAGGAGGCTCTTGGATGACCCTTGCATGCTCCCCTGCTGATGTAGCTCCTCAAACTTGATAAGTTTGATCGGGCGTGGACCACTTTGGGCGCTGAATCTCTTGGAGTTGAGCTCTTAATTTAAATTGGGCTCGTAGCATGAGTTGGGCCCTTGGGCCTGACCCATCAAATTTAGAGTGGTCTCTTGGTTTCTTCCGAGAGGGTTTTTCATGTAAAAATTGATTGTGTTGTGTGATTATCATGTTCAATATACTAGCAATTTTTCATTCCTTCTTTATATTTGATTGAATGCTTGAGAGAATCTGACTTGTATTGTTGACCGTTTGAATTGTANTTTTGAACTTTTGGAGAAATATGGCACAAAAAGGTGTGTCAGTTTGCCTTACAAGGTAGTACACGACTTCTGATCCTTGTGCCTTCATGGTATTGAAGATGTCGCGCCAGTTAATTCTATATTTTTTTAATTTTTTTCGTTTCAGTGATTTGAGGCTCTTTTGGAATTGTCATGAAAATAACTCACATGCTCCACGCTTTGATTCTCGCCCTCATCCTCTTGAAAATGAGGATCTCCGAAAAAGGGAGTTTGAGGTGGAGGTGGAGGTCCCTCATGGTGGGCGCCCAATGGGGCACCCAAGTGGGGAGCTCCTTGACGCACAGGGCATGAAACTTTTCTGATTTTGGGTATCACAGGTTGTGTTCTTCCTTGTTTCCCAGTGAGTATTAGTTGCAAAATCTATTGGTTCTGAGCTACAAGTTACTGCATTGTTTCTAGCATCTGTTGTGCATTCGGAACGAGATTGGTTGGTGGAGAAGCAACCTCTTCTTCTCGTGCTAGATTGTCTTCAACCTGATTTATAGATTTGGCGGTGATCGTCATTGGTACAACAAGAAAGGTAATTAGGTGAGAATTTTTTTGTTCCCATAGACGACGTCAAACTGATGATGCACAAATTGAGTTTGTACACTACCTGTCAATTGAACAGTAAAAAAAATGCAGTAATTGATAAGTGAGAGATAGAGACAAAAGCAAGACAAAGTTTATAATGGTTCGATCCACGTGACCTACGTCCATTTTGAATGGCTAAGATTGCAGGGTATTTTATTAACTCAAGTGTGTAAGAAGAATAGAGAGTTACAAGTTATAAAAGAGAGAAGGGAGATGTACTCCACTGAGTGTGATGCCCTCCTGGAATGCGATGCCCTCCAAGTATTGACGGGACTTACAATTTATAGTCGCCTCAAAACGGATTGAGGCTAGTTAATGGTAATTAAATAGCTAATTTGGTGGTCATAACGGATTGGAGCGACTTAATAGTAATTAAATAACTGATCCAGAGGAGGTGACGACCTCTTGTCAACTGGCGAGATAGTTACAATACTCTCCATAAGACTAGGTCAAATGATGAGGTAAGGGTTGATTCTTTTCAATGCGGCGTGGATGAGGCTCTTGAGATGACCCTTATTCCAGGGTGGTTTGGAGGAGATCCTTGGGATGATCCTTACTCCAAGGTGGCTAGTAGGAGGCTCTTGGATGACCCTTGCATGCTCCCCTGCTGATGTAGCTCCTCAAACTTGATAAGTTTGATCGGGCGTGGACCACTTTGGGCGCTGAATCTCTTGGAGTTGAGCTCTTAATTTAAATTGGGCTCGTAGCATGAGTTGGGCCCTTGGGCCTGACCCATCAAATTTAGAGTGGTCTCTTGGTTTCTTCCGAGAGGGTTTTTCATGTAAAAATTGATTGTGTTGTGTGATTATCATGTTCAATATACTAGCAATTTTTCATTCCTTCTTTATATTTGATTGAATGCTTGAGAGAATCTGACTTGTATTGTTGACCGTTTGAATTGTATTAATCATCATTTGTTGGCGAAGTGATTTGGAGAGATAAAACTGGTGAATTGTGCTGCATCGAATACCATGAATTTAACGTCACACACAAATTCATTAATCAAGGAAAAATTTGTGGTCATATAGGGGTTAATTTAATTAGTTGTTAACTTATTTGGTAATTGCATAAGTTACGTCTTATTTGAGTATAATTTCGTGTCGGAGTGCATATATTCACCCCTTCCCTAAGTCACACTGCGTTATTTCAACGTTCAAGTTCGATCTCATTTTTATAACTCCCACAATATTACTTTTATGCACCATACATGGTCATCACTAGATATCTATATACACAAAAATCAAATTAAAGGGTAAAATGTTGAATAAGCCTTCCATCTCCCAACAATTAGTTATCAAACTGTTGAATTTTATATCTAAAGAGTAAGGTGTTTTTGTCCAATCAAATTCCTTCACATCATCTATGTAATCATTACTCATTTAAATTTCTTTATACATAAATTTTAATTGTTCCCAATTTCTTATCTTATTATGACTACACACCTTGCAATTTATTAAACTTGTAAATCACATATCCAACTTCCTATGATTCAGTGAATCCTCCACTACCCAGAGATTGTCACGAAGTTTCTATATAAAGAATAACCAATTTAAGGATTTCAAATTATTGTTAGATGTTTCTAAAACTTTTCGTTCATGGTCTAATTTCAATTGCATATAAAAAATGAAAAAAAAAAACTTATAAGCAACAAACACAAGATTCATTGAACCCTATATATTCCAACTTTAATTGAAATAAAAGTTAAAGAACATACCCATCAAGCAAGACAGAAAACCTATCATGTGAAGCATTCATTCATGGTTTGTTACTCAAAATAAAGAATCAAGCAAAGCAATGACAACCCACCACAAAATCTATAAAACTAAATAGTGATAATTTTCCCAATTAGCTTTGGACGGCTGCTTAGAATATCCAGGCGTTAGTGTTTGGCACTTAGAAAGTCTAGGACAATACTATATTATCTTTAGGTTGTACATTTTGAGTTATTTGTAACTATTAATCACAATAATAATATAATAAAATAACATAACTTCCAACATGATTTTATAAAAAAAGAGATATGATATCAAAAATTAATTTATTGGTATCTTATTCTAACAAGAAAGTATATGTCCAAGTGGAACATCTCTAGCTAATATACCCACACTTCACTGAAGTTTTTAGTAACAATTGTTGGAGAGGAGACTTCTTGTTGATAGGTCTTTTGATGGTTCGGTCAAAAGATGGAATGGAAAAAGCAGAAGAGACCATATTGATCTGAAAAATACATTGTATGAGAGAAAAATTATGTTCCCTTTCAGGGACCCAGTGAACAACTTCAGTCAATATTCGTACAGAATATAANAGAGACCATATTGATCTGAAAAATACATTGTATGAGAGAAAAATTATGTTCCCTTTTAGGGACCCAGTGAACAACTTCAGTCAATATTCGTATAGAATATGAATAGAATGAATCGTGTGTTTTACAAAAATGAATTTATTGTAGCTAAAATAACTAATTTTTGTTGAATTCTTGAATGGTAAAAAAGACAAACAAAAGTATTAATAATATAGATATAGGAAATGATTCTACTTGCAATAGTAGATTACTATAAATGAATATTTATTGTTAGAATTTGTAAGGTCTAACAATTTATTGTTTGTTGTCTTTGTAATTGATAGTTCCATTATAGTTCCATTTATAGGATGAAGGATGGGGGTAACAAAGATGATTTTTTAGGATTGTTTAAGGGTAAAAATGGTAATCAAAATTTTTTCATCTAAAGTACTTTTATTAGTAGTATATATATAATTACGATTTTCTAAATGACTACAATTAATGTCATCCAAGTGGGAGAATTTTGAAATTTTTTTTATATTGAATTTCTATTAATTGATAGTTAATTTTTTGTTTGTGAAAAATAGGCTGAATTTATGGTTCAATGAAATGAGCTCAATATTATTAAGTGATCTATTTTGATGGGATTATGTACATTTTTTAATTGATATGGTTCAGGCGGTTAAATGTAGACCTTAATCTAATTGTGGCCCGTAATGGGAAAGCCTATTAGATTTCACTGTAAATAGTAGGTTAGGTCCCCACTCCACTTCATAACCCTAATTTGTAATAAGGATGTTATCTTCTTGAAATTCAAGTTTCCACAGGATAAATTGAGGCTTGTTTCTCCCAAGTACTCCACATTAAAAGAAAAATTAAATTTTGATGAGTTAGGATTCAAATTCGCAAAAAATTTAAACTGTTGGAGGGAGAGTTTGTTTGTCTAATCAAATTTAGCATTTCCNAAAATTTTTTCATCTAAAGTACTTTTATTAGTAGTATATATATAATTACGATTTTTTAAATGACTACAATTAATGTCATCCAAGTGGGAGAATTTTGAAATTTTTTCTATATTGGATTTCTATTAATTGATAGTTAATTTTTTGTTTGTGAAAAATAGGCTGAATTTATGGTTTAATGAAATGAACTCAATATTATTAAGTGATCTATTTTGATGGGATTATGTACATTTTTTAATTGATATGGTTCAGGCGATTAAGTGTAGACCTTAATCTAATTGTGGCCCGTAATGGGAAAGCCTATTAGATTTCACTGTAAATAGTAGATTAGGTCCCTANTCTAATTGTGGCCCGTAATGGGAAAGCCTATTAGATTTCACTGTAAATAGTAGGTTAGGTCCCCACTCCACTTCATAACCCTAATTTGTAATAAGGATGTTATCTTCTTGAAATTCAAGTTTCCACAGGATAAATTGAGGCTTGTTTCTCCCAAGTACTCCACATTAAAAGAAAAACTAAATTTTGATGAGTTAGGATTCAAATTCGCAAAAAATTTAAACTGTTGGAGGGAGAGTTTGTTTGTCTAATCAAATTTAGCATTTCCATTATATAACAAAACGAGGTAATCATAATTGAGATATGTTTAGTTTTTCACATCTTTAGTGGAATTGAAAGTGCACGGGAGATTTCTTGCAATAGATTGAGATAGCAATCCACTCGATGATGAACCTAAAATAACCACAAAGTCAGAAAAAGGGGCCGAGTTGACACCTGACTTATCCCCTCCGAAACTTAAGTCAGTAGCAGTTTGGAGGCTTGAGCACAATGTATTAATTCTCTGTTTTTTTTTGTGTACCTTTGTTCATATTTCTGAGGAGTATTTATACCTGAGTTAGCAATGAGTGCAAAGACACTGATGTCTCATCTCAATATTTAATGTCTCGNATTCTCTGTTTTTTTTTGTGTACCTTTGTTCATATTTCTGAGGAGTATTTATACCTAAGTTAGCAATGAGTGCAAAGACACTGATGTCTCATCTCAATATTTAATGTCTCGCACTCTTACCCATGCGTAATGAGTGTTTTCTACTCAAATCTTCACGCCTAGCTTACTCGGGCGATAGGGTAACTTCTCGGCACACGCCGAGCATTTACGACCCTATACCCGGTTACTTGTCTTTTGATCGGCGTTCTGATGCCTACTCCCGAGCATTCAATCCTTAGGGACACAGTACCTTCGAGGGTATATGGTCGGCGCCATAACGATTAATACTCAATAATCATGACTGCTGATTTTTGNACGCCTAGCTTACTCGGGCGATAGGGTAACTTCTCGGCACACGCCGAGCATTTACGGCCCTATACCCGGTTACTTGTCTTCCGATCGGCGTTCTGATGCCTACTCCCGAGCATTCAATCCTCAGGGACACAGTACCTTCGAGGGTATATGGTCGGCGCCATAACGATTAATACTCAATAATCATGACTGCTGATTTTGGGGTCTCAAGAGTGCAGGAGCTCATTAATAGCCCTGTCTCAATCACTTACATTGCCATAAATGCGCTGGCAAATCGCCTTAAATATTGGTGTCGGTACATGTACTCGGCTCCTCCGAGCCATTACTCCTCAGTTCCACTCCTCAGTGTCGTTTGAGCTTCATAATGACTATATCTTTACACATGTCGATCTGGGGGTTGCTGAGCCGCCTAAAATCCCGTTAGAAAGTATGTGCATTTGATATATTTTTGTTATGTATTTGTATAAATATCTTCACAGTCGTTAACCAAGAGAAAAAAGAGAAATAGGGTCTCATTGGCTATGCCCTCCAACATTGGGAGAATATGCAAGTAACTTAACATTAGTTGTGACTGCAAATCGTGGGGAACTGCTATAAGCCTTAATTTAATGAATTATGAATTTAGATACAACATAACATAGACACGTAATATAAGTGAAAATTCACATTCTTGTAGGTCCAAGTACCTTAGGGATTGATGTATAATAATTGCAATTTGTTCCTTAGATAAGATCGATAGTGAAAATGCTAGAATGACATAAATGAGGCTTGACCCTATAGTAGGTGGACCATACTTGAAGAAATGTGCAGAGAATCCAATAGATTTGGGGTCTTTATTGTTATGGAGCACACTTGAAGAAATAATTACATTCAACTCTGCAGCCTAAGTACTAGAAACATATTTTAAACCAAGTCTCATAAACCCAGATCTCCATGCAATGGGTTGTCATTCTAAGTTCCTAAGAATTGCTAAAAGTATTGAACTGTCTAAATTTTCATAGTGTAATTGCTCCCAACAACTGAATCATCAGTTATTTGGATGGAAGAAATTTTGTTTCTATTTTTCCTGTTGGCTAGGGTTATGATCCATTAGTTTCAAACAATCAAATGCAATTTTTTGCATCAACAAATGTTCTTAAAACTCGAGTACCTAAAGTATTAGCATTCCAAACCTTGATCATAGTTATGATTTGAAACCCTAAGTCATTGGATGTTTGCAAGAACTTGAATACGATCAAGATTCTATGTTAAATCGTCTATTTAGTATGAAAATAATATTTCGTTAGTATGAGATAGACAACTGTAGTTTTCTTTCTATATACTTTTGTAAAATGTATATATATTTCTTATGAGAAAAATAAAGAATTAAGAAAAATTTTCAAACCTTTGCATGTTGTCAGAGGGTCTCACGACCTAACCTAGCAGCATTCATTTATTTAGTTTTCTTCTTGCCCCCACCAATACCGTTGCTTTGTGTATGTGTTGTTCCCAATCTCAACCCAGCAACCAACCTTTTAATTTTTTGTCTTATTCTTTTTGTTCCGCCCATCATACTACTAGTCAATTGCTTGCTGCTTCTGGCAGTATATCATCCTCCAGTCCTACATCTTCTGATCATGTGGAGTCCGCTTTAGCTACTTCTGGCGTGACTCCCTCCTCTGCTGGCTCGTCTTTCTCAGTTCCCCACATCACCAATCTTACTACCGTTTAAGTTGACTTACACCAATTATCTCCTTTAGGATCAGCAGATGCAACCCTTTCTTATTGGTCAAAACTATTGATGGCTCGTTTCCTCAGCCTCCTGAGTATCTTCCTGGAGTGAACAGCAACACTCTTACCTGTCCAGAATCCAGCTTATCTTACTTGGTACCGAACATATCGGACCCTTGTTAGTCGACTCTTACTCTTTTTATACTTATTTTTTTTTTTAAAAAGAATGAAAAACTTTTAAAAACTTTATTCAATGTTATTCCCACCAAATGAAGAATTTTTTTTTTTTAAGTCCAAATTAAGTGATCCTCAAATCTTTAACCTTTTTACAGCGGTGAGATTACGCCGATCTTTAAAAATCTGTTAGTTATATTTATCATCTTTAAAATTTGGGTTTATCTTCATTTAAAAAAAGATTTAAATTTAAAATTTTTCGTTGGAAAGGTTTGTATCAAATCAAATTTTTTTTTTTTCAGTAAATATTTGGGTTTTGGAGATTGTCTAAAGTCTTTATTTTTTGTTAATTTTTCTCCTCAGTGTGATTTTCTTTTGCTTTCACTATTCCCTTCCCCCAGAAACCAAACACACCATNAAGTCTTTATTTTTTGTTAATTTTTCTCCTCAGTGTGATTTTCTTTTGCTTTCACTATTCCCTTCCCCCAGAAACCAAACACACCATTTAAGAAAAACCCTTATGCAAATTCCCTACTCTGCTCCACATAACCATGTACACAGCATCACCGAGCGTGCCCAATCAAGCCAACAACCCAGAAATGGACCAGAACCACCAAAGGGCTTTGAGAGCTCATCAATTCCACCCTGCCAGACCCGCCATTATCGATCTCTTCAACCTTTACTTAGGGGTAGGTTTGATTATTTTCATCCTTTTGATCATATATTACGTTTAATTCAATTAATACTAAAAATCGTTTGTTACTTTTTTCTTGAATTTTTTCTTTTTGCAGAGAAGTGTCCGCCAAAAATCAGATGACTCGATTCGAGAACTTCCGTACGTCAAACCCTTTTATTTATTTTTGAATTTATAGCTTGGTCTTATTGTTTCGGTTTCTCTTATTGGGGTTTATAAGCTTAATTGCAATGTTATCTTTTTTGAGGACATAACAGTGCTTAGTGTTCAATCAGAGAGTGTAGCACATGCGATGCTGGTGCTCTAAATTCTTATTAATTAGATATATCAAATTTTCCAAGGAGAACTCTGCGTAAATTTCTTAATGTATGGGAGTAAGACAGTGAAGTTTGATCTTTCAAACGTTTATCATTTTGTGTTTTTTTTCCTCTCATCTGTTATTATTAGCCAGCAACTCGGCCACTCGTGATACATGTAAAGTCATAATGAATAATAACTAAATGTTTGGGGGTAATATCAAATATTTTTACATATATAGGATCATTTGTACAGAAAAGATAGGTAAGAGAACAAGTTACTTACCATTGAAAGGTGCACAATGTTGCATTTCTTCTTTTAGTGCTTGCAAGCAACATTTGCATTTGCAATACACCAGTCAAAAGTAAACCCCATTGGAAAAATGTGCAATATATTGAATTGACGTGCTAATAACAAATATTTACATACATTGGATAATTTGTACAAAAAGGATAGTTAAAAAGAGTAAATTGCTACCAATTGAGAAGATGTGCATAATATTGAATTTCTAATGTAAATCTTTGCAAGCAACATTCGCAATACACTAGTCAAAAGTAGTACTCATTTCAAAAATGTGCACAATATTGAATTGACATGCTAATACTTATGAAAAAACAATTCTTCATTTGTTGACAAAAGTGTGCACAAAATGCTAGAAAAAAAAATGCAACGCACAAAAGTAAAGCTTCGTTCGGTAAAGATTAAAGGATAACAAAATATTTGTCCGAGGAAGTGTGACATACCTGTGGAGTCATGATGAGCTCTCAAGTTGGAAGACTGGATTCTTTGCTAAATGTTTCATCAAAAGTGATTCAAAACAACACAAGGTAGTAGAAGTGGTATGGTAGTACAAAGGTCTTTGATGGTCTCTTTGTTATGATAGCATTGATGGTTATGGGTTATGCAACCACCAAAGATGTGAATTTCTAGAATTTTTTTTTTTTGGGTTGGAAGTCCAGATTGCAAGATCAAGTAGGATTCTGGATGTGTGTGGGTAGCTAGAGTAATTTATAATTTAAATGTGGGTGTAGGATTATTTGCATTTTCCTTCGGACAGTTAGAAAAGTAGAAAATACGCTACATTTGGGAGACATCAAAGACCAAACCGGGTCTCTCCGTTAATGATATATAATAGATTAAGGAAAAGAAGATGATAGTTTTTTGGGTCACTGCTTGAAATAACTATAATGCCATTGCTTTCTCTTTCTTTCTTTCTCTCAACCAATCTGCTCCTTTCTAATGTTTCTCAATCACCTGGAGTGACCATAGGTATAAATTCTCTTAATCCCTTGTAACTTTCATCTTTCTCTCTATATGTCTATCACTCACTCTCTCCCACTCTCTTGTTTCTTTCAATCAAGGATTAAAATTTCGTTTCGATACATAGTCTCGGTGAGTTTGAAAATAGAAATGTTTATAATGTTTTGAAAATATTTCAGAAACAAGATGTAAATAAAGGAAAATTTGAAAATTTATTTTTGCAACATTGGTCAAAACACACCGAAACATAGGTCGAAGCATGTCAAAACACCTCAAAACATTTTGAGACATAGGAGTTTTGATATTATTTCGGTTTTCATGAAAACAGAAACGTTTTAGACATTTTGAAACGAAATTTAGTTCCTTGCTTTCAATCACGTGCACGAGTTGCCTGNAGGAGTTTTGATATTATTTCGGTTTTCATGAAAACAGAAACGTTTCAGACATTTTGAAACGAAATTTAGTTCCTTGCTTTCAATCACGTGCACGAGTTGCCTGTGTGCAACCCTCTGGTATGTTGACAAACTGGAGGAAACAAAGGTTTGAGAAAGATAGAGTGAGACAATTGAGAAATTTAGCTTTGTGAAAAAGAGACCAACTGGAATTTTCTAATTGTGAGTGGTTAAGGGAGAGACAAAGTGGAAACTAAGGGCCACTCATGTTAATACGGAGTAGTATATTATTATAATAACCTTTGGATTTTTATCTACTATTAAGAAGACCCTTTATGCCCAAGTTTGGACCGAGAAAAATCCTAAAAGGATGATTCAATGATGAGTGAGATAGCACGGTAGCTACTAGTAAGATAGTCTATCGTTTACTTTAGGCTCTTCACATCTCTTTCATGAGCTTGACATTGCTAAGTCATAGTGGGGCATAATTTAAGTCTAAGTTTTTACTTTACGTCATTCTCTACTCTTACATGAGCTCGAGAATGCTAAGTCATACTGGAGCTTAATTTCATCCAAATTATTGGCTTCCCATTTCAAAATTGTCCACACATTTAGAGAAAACGATAAAGTGGTAGATGCTTTACTAAACTTCAGACATGATTCTTTGTTTGACCATTTTTTTTCTCTGCAGCTATTTGCCTAAAATCACGCCATATTCTTCTCAATAAAGTGGGCCTATTGAATATCGATTGGTTTGGCTTTGATAACTTCCGTTTAATCAGAAGAAATGTTCTTTGCTATTGGGGAAACAATGGGTTTAGTAGTGGATATACGCCAAAGGTTAGATTTGCATCTAGCCTTACCATCTGAGCACACTACGTAATGATTTTTTTAAAAAAAATTAGCATTATGTTTTTTAGCAATTTTCTGTGAGCAACACACTTTGGGCTAGAAGCGGAAGATTTGAGCTTCTTAATTCACTATATTACCGCTCAAATAATTGAGAAGACAACCCTATAAGTTAACTCAATAAATGCAAAACCATGCACACAATCTACAAGAAGTCAAATAGTTCAGTGTACGTGAAGGGCCACAAAAAGTCCTAGAGTTTGTGCATGTGAAGGGTGATATGTCTGGTACAAAACACCATGAATACATCAACGTCACTTCATATCACACAATTCCAGAGGAGATCAGGCATAGTACTATAGTAGACATTATATCAAAGAAGCTAAAGCATGGCGCATTGGTGTACAATACTTGAGGCAGTGATGGGGGCTGGCACTAGACACTAATATAGACTTGGCAATAGTGATATTTGTGGCAGCATCAGCCAAGATCCCATTCACCATCAGCCCAGATCCCATTCAACAGAAAATTCTTATTTTTGGATTAAAAATAAAAAAATCCTTTTCCTAATGAGAAAGTGATGATCAAAGTGCAAGTCTTAATGTGTAGAATGAGAAAGAGACTATTTTGAGATGTATCCATGTTCAAGTGTTGGCATATGAATCTTATAGTGACGCTTAGCCACATAAATGGCATTGGCATATACTATTCTAGACTATGGCGATGAATTTCCTCTGCTGAAGTGCATATGTGGTCTCTGGCTTCAAGCAATGAATTGATATCATGCAATACTTGTCAAGTTGCTTCTGCTCATTTTCTGTCTAGTGTCGTCCATGTCTAATTTTTTAAGTAAGCAATGAAATTTTTTAATAGATTGTCAATACTAATAGATTTGACATACAGGAATAAAACACAGAAGCGTGTTACTGCTCTTAATAGAGAACTTCCACCTCGAAATGAACAATTCCTTTTAGATTTTGAGCAGCTTCAGAGCCAGTTTTCTGTAAGTTCTGAATCTAAATTCAAATTTATTGCATCCTATGCCTGGTCCCTATGGTTTTATTTCCTCATTTGTTTCACTTGATCAGGGACCTTGTCCTTACTTGTTGATGGCGCTGACACTTTCTTTCAGGACCAGGAGCAACTACGTGCGTTGACAGAATCTGTTCTTATTTCTTTGGTTACTCAGTGTAGTGGTCATGCACCCCGGGCGGAATTTCTTCTCTTTGCTTTACGTAGTTTGTGCAGCATTGGTTACATATATTGGGATTCATTTCTGCCCTCCCTTCTTTCCTCAGTTTCCTCAGCTGAGATATCAGTTGGTCAAGGGAGTCAGCCAGTGGCTGCTGTCTCTTCTATAAATTTATCACAGTCTGGTCCGTTGCTGTCATCCAGCACAATCCCAAATTCCTCTAATTTTCAGTCTTCAAATCCTGCATCTCCTTTGCCTTCAGTTCATGGTATTGCATCACCATCTCAGTCAGCTACTGAGCCATCTTGTGTGACTTTGTTACCGGTAAAACCTTCTGATATGACCTGCACAGGACAACAGACTACAATAGCGACCAATTTATCTGTCAGAGATAATGCTATAAGTAGTTTGCGCCAGTTGTGTTGCAAGATAGTTTTGACTGGCCTCGAGTCCTATTTAAAGCCAGTCACTCATGCTGATATTTTCTACCATATGCTTAATTGGCTAGTCAATTGGGATCAGAGACAACAGGGGATCGATGAGACTGATGGTGCAAAATCCTGGAAACCTGACAAGGCCCTAATTGAATGGCTTCGAAGTTGTTTGGATGTGATTTGGCTGCTGGTAGAGGATGATAAATGCCGTGTACCATTTTATGAACTACTGCGTAGTGGCTTGCAGTTCATAGAAAATATACCGGATGATGAAGCATTATTTACACTTATTTTGGAAATCCATAGGAGGCGAGATATGATGGCTATGCACATGCAAATGTTAGATCAACACCTGCACTGCCCTTCTTTTGGTACTCCTCGGCTTTTGCCTCAGGCACCTACTAATATATCTTGTGAACCAGTGACTCACATGAGATTTTCGCCAATCACCTACCCAAGTGTGCTTGGAGAACCCTTGCATGGAGAGGTGATGACATTTTCGAATAACTCATTATCCAAGTTTTGAAAGTGTATTTTTTTCATTACAACACAATGCTATTAAGAAGCCCAAGGAGAATAAATTACAAGTGGATAAATAGTACATTAGATTAAGAAAGAGGAAACACCAAGACATCCACATAGCCTGTAGTTTGACAAATTAGAGGCCCTGCACTTCGTAGGAGGTATGTTCTTCTTGTTATCTGATCTGGCAATCCAGTTGATCTTAACATTTGAGACACCATTAAATCAGCAATTTTATCCAATAAGTTGGCACAATTCCAGGATTGAAAAGTTTTTTGAGATGATATTAAATCAACTATTTTATCCAATAAGTTGGCACATTGCCAAGATTGAAAAGAATAGGCCGTTACCCAACCCACCAGCGACTTTAAAGTGCCCATAATTAGAATAATAATGAAATTCAAAAGAAAATTTTCCGAGTACCTTCTTAAATATCTATAGTTTATTTATTTCAATTGGAAATCAAATGTTCACCTGTTTGGGATATGTGAGTATAGTTGATTCATGATTATGTTTCATCATTCTTTTCCTTTTCGTTTGTTTCGAAAAATATATCGATCATTTCCGATTCTTTTTTTTTGTGCACTCCTGAGAATTGCATCTTTGTGCGTGGGCTCTCAGCCACTGAGAATCATGAGAAGCAGATTGAAGGATTGACAGAAATCTGTATGTGCTGAGAATTTGTTTTAACAGAAAAAGGATTCTACCCTGTCTTACTCCTGGCCCAGGGGGATTTAAGGTAGACCTCAACTGGTACCCATTGACAGTAGCCTCCCAAAGCCTCCACCATAGAAGTTGAATTTGATTTTGCTATTGAGTATGTAGCTCAAGGCACCATATAGAGTAATCCCTTCCAATGTAGTTTAGATAATCACACACTACTTGCTCAAAATTAATCTAAATGGATGCCTCTGAAATCGTTGGATTCAGATGCCTATTGTGAAGCCATTAAACATTCACCTAACTCCAGAAATCCTCGTCAACACAACACACTCTTCTTCAGACATCCAATGAGCAGCTGAGCAAAAAGGGTTATTTTTATTTCGATTTAGAAACAAAACTTTTATCAATAAACATAATGAAGCGTAGTTAAATGACATAACTGGTTGAAGTTGAGTAGGAGAGATGTCCCCAGGTTCAAGCTAGTGGTGAAGTTCATGGGATTACGGAAAGAGTAACGTCTAACTTAATTTTTAATAGTGGAGAAACACATTATTGATTGTGGAAGGCGATTGTGGAAGGCGGGGAACGAGCCTTTGCTAGTTTTTGGTAATTATAATAGACGTTGATTAGCGACATGACACAACAATCTTAAGATTTTTTTTGAGGTTTCTGTGATTATGATGTTATAGATGGTTTCACATTCAGATGTTTTATCCTTAAATTTCCTTGAGGCATTAATAATTCGTATACAGAAATGGAACCGTTTGACCAGGTACATTTCTTGTGCACATGTGAGGATCATATTTTAAAATAAACATCACTGCCTATGATTGACTCTGCCATGGGTAAGCATAGAAAGCTTTTAGTTTTATGGTTGACATCAGTCTCAAATGGTACCTGATATTTTGGACCGAAAAGGACTGGGCTATGCGTCGTCCCATAGATGACAAAAATGGTTATGGCTTAGGGAATTGAGTATTACAATTAAACATTTCAAAACATGATTCGCAGTGCCAAATTGTTTCAAGCAATATGTTGTTTCACTTATCATCTTGTCTCAATGACAATCCTCTCATAGTATAAATATGTCAACACATTTTTTTAGTGTATGGAATATTTGTCAGCATATCCCGCAAAAATACCACTTCTTTGGGTATGTAGTGTAATGTTCCATGCTCCAGGTGACATTGTTTGGTCTGCAGGGTGATTGGCTGTGGGATTCCAAAGAATCAGGTCCAGACATATGGAGATTTTTCTTCCTTTTTAGGAAAGGAAATTCTAGACAACTATGATTGGGGAGATCTCAATGGCCAAAGAAAAAGGTGACAAGCTTCCAGGAGAGTTGCCTAAATTGTTGGAACTAGAATTTGATTGTCCCTAGTCCTTAAAAATCACTATTGAGGATCCTATAACATGATCCAAGATAAGACTCATAAACCACCATTAGAAATAGTGTAGCAATTCACATATAAAAGTAACTTTGACTCTCAAACTATGAAATGCAAAATTGACATGGTATGTATTGGATCAACATAAAAAACTTTATTAAAAAAATCCAATGCTATTTTCGTTTGAAATCCCCAATTTATCTTTTTCTTGTTTCACCCTTTACTAGAATTAGGGGCGCAACTCGGGCGGGTTGAGAGGTCAACCCTAGGTATATAATCTTCGAACCTAACCCTAATCCTACTTCAACCCGACGTACTCAATTCGATTACTGTCCGAGTTTAATTTGGGTGGGCTCGGGTTGAATTCGGATTAATTAATTTGAGCTGATTTCGAATTAACAATTGAGTTGGTTTGGGTTACTTAATTTGGGTTGATTTTTTGAAGTGTAGATGTGATTTTTTCAAGTGTAGATCTAATTTTTTCAAGTGATCTGAGATGAAGAGCAATGCGCAGATGAAGAGAGAAGGAGTGAGAGAGGGAGGTTGAGAGTCTAAGACGACTCAGATGAGTGACGATTAAGAGAGGGAGGAGTGATGAGTGAGAGAGTGATCTGAGAGTGATGGAGGCACAGAGGTGAAGACTTGAAGTGAACTGAAACTCTGGACTCTAAAGAGTGAAGATAAATACTAACTCTAGTTAAATATATTTATATATTTATGTATATTCGAGTTCAACCTGATTTAATAATCGAGTTTAACCCAATTTTAATATTCGGGTTCAACTCGACAACTCGAGGTCTTAACCAAAGGCTTGCCCATATTTAATTCGGGTTGAGTTTTTTTGCTCAGGTCCAACCCAAGTATTAAAAATTCTAACTCAAGCTCTATTTTTTTCGGGCTGGGCTCGGGTTGAATTTGGGTCGGCCCGCCCAAGTTGCACCCCTAACCAAAATACACAAAAGATGCCTCATATACATGAAAAGAGAGGGAATCAAGTGTAGAGAAGTCATTATTTGAGAGATATTAAAAACACGAACTTGAAGGAAAACAAGTTCATGAAGTTTTGTTCTAAATCTTGGTATAAGTTTTTATAAAAAGCTAGAAGTTAGCAATTAGGAAAGCAAAATGTTTAGACAACGATAAAGAATTATCTATGAGATTGAGGAGTTTCATAGTGATATCGTTTTGGAGTTTCAAATCTCAGATGTGGCTTTAGTGACTAATGAGGTAGATATGAACAAGGATCAAAATTTCGTTTCGATGCATCGTTTTGATTACCTAAGAAATGAAAATGTTTCAAAAACATAATGAAAATGAAAAAAAATAAAAATTTGGGGATGTTTTGCCCGAAACATTAATTGAATAGAGTCCACCATCTTGAAACACCTCNAACCCTAGGTATATAATCTTCGAACCTAACCCTAATCCTACTTCAACCCGACGTACTCAATCCGATTACTGTCCGAGTTTAATTTGGGTGGGCTCGGGTTGAATTCGGATTAATTAATTTGAGCTGATTTTGAATTAACAATTGAGTTGGTTTGGGTTACTTAATTTGGGTTGATTTTTTGAAGTGTAGATGTAATTTTTTCAAGTGATCTGAGATGAAGAGCAATGCGCAGATGAAGAGAGAAGGAGTGAGAGAGGGAGGTTGAGAGTCTAAGACGACTCAGATGAGTGACGATTAAGAGAGGGAGGAGTGATGAGTGAGAGAGTGATCTGAGAGTGATGGAGGCACAGAGGTGAAGACTTGAAGTGAACTGAAACTCTGGACTCTAAAGAGTGAAGATAAATACTAACTCTAGTTAAATATATTTATATNTCAGAGAATAAATTACAAGTGGATAAATAGTACATTAGATTAAGAAAGAGGAAACACCAAGACATCCACATAGCCTGTAGTTTGACAAATTAGAGGCCCTGCACTTCGTAGGAGGTATGTTCTTCTTGTTATCTGATCTGGCAATCCAGTTGATCTTAACATTTGAGACACCATTAAATCAGCAATTTTATCCAATAAGTTGGCACAATTCCAGGATTGAAAAGTTTTTTGAGATGATATTAAATCAACTATTTTATCCAATAAGTTGGCACATTGCCAAGATTGAAAAGAATAGGCCGTTACCCAACCCACCAGCGACTTTAAAGTGCCCATGATTAGAATAATAATGAAATTCAAAAGAAAATTTTCCGAGTACCTTCTTAAATATCTATAGTTTATTTATTTCAATTGGAAATCAAATGTTCACCTGTTTGGGATATGTGAGTATAGTTGATTCATGATTATGTTTCATCATTCTTTTCCTTTTCGTTTGTTTCGAGAAATATATCGATCATTTCCGATTCTTTTTTTTTGTGCACTCCTGAGAATTGCATCTTTGTGCGTGGGCTCTCAGCCACTGAGAATCATGAGAAGCAGATTGAAGGATTGACAGAAATCTGTATGTGCTGAGAATTTGTTTTAACAGAAAAAGGATTCTACCCTGTCTTACTCCTGGCCCAGGGGGATTTAAGGTAGACCTCAACTGGTACCCATTGACAGTAGCCTCCCAAAGCCTCCACCATAGAAGTTGAATTTGATTTTGCTATTGAGTATGTAGCTCAAGGCACCATATAGAGTAATCCCTTCCAATGTAGTTTAGATAATCACACACTACTTGCTCAAAATTAATCTAAATGGATGCCTCTGAAATCGTTGGATTCAGATGCCTATTGTGAAGCCATTAAACATTCACCTAACTCCAGAAATCCTCGTCAACACAACACACTCTTCTTCAGACATCCAATGAGCAGCTGAGCAAAAAGGGTTATTTTTATTTCGATTTAGAAACAAAACTTTTATCAATAAACATAATGAAGCGTAGTTAAATGACATAACTGGTTGAAGTTGAGTAGGAGAGATGTCCCCAGGTTCAAGCTAGTGGTGAAGTTCATGGGATTACGGAAAGAGTAACGTCTAACTTAATTTTTATTAGTGGAGAAACACATTATTGATTGTGGAAGGCGATTGTGGAAGGCGGGGAACGAGCCTTTGCTAGTTTTTGGTAATTATAATAGACGTTGATTAGCGACATGACACAACAATCTTAAGATTTTTTTTGAGGTTTCTGTGATTATGATGTTATAGATGGTTTCACATTCAGATGTTTTATCCTTAAATTTCCTTGAGGCATTAATAATTCGTATACAGAAATGGAACCGTTTGACCAGGTACATTTCTTGTGCACATGTGAGGATCATATTTTAAAATAAACATCACTGCCTATGATTGACTCTGCCATGGGTAAGCATAGAAAGCTTTTAGTTTTATGGTTGACATCAGTCTCAAATGGTACCTGATATTTTGGACCGAAAAGGACTGGGCTATGCGTCGTCCCATAGATGACAAAAATGGTTATGGCTTAGGGAATTGAGTATTACAATTAAACATTTCAAAACATGATTCGCAGTGCCAAATTGTTTCAAGCAATATGTTGTTTCACTTATCATCTTGTCTCAATGACAATCCTCTCATAGTATAAATATGTCAACACATTTTTTTAGTGTATGGAATATTTGTCAGCATATCCCGCAAAAATACCACTTCTTTGGGTATGTAGTGTAATGTTCCATGCTCCAGGTGACATTGTTTGGTCTGCAGGGTGATTGGCTGTGGGATTCCAAAGAATCAGGTCCAGACATATGGAGATTTTTCTTCCTTTTTAGGAAAGGAAATTCTAGACAACTATGATTGGGGAGATCTCAATGGCCAAAGAAAAAGGTGACAAGCTTCCAGGAGAGTTGCCTAAATTGTTGGAACTAGAATTTGATTGTCCCTAGTCCTTAAAAATCACTATTGAGGATCCTATAACATGATCCAAGATAAGACTCATAAACCACCATTAGAAATAGTGTAGCAATTCACATATAAAAGTAACTTTGACTCTCAAACTATGAAATGCAAAATTGACATGGTATGTATTGGATCAACATAAAAAACTTTATTAAAAAAATCCAATGCTATTTTCGTTTGAAATCCCCAATTTATCTTTTTCTTGTTTCACCCTTTACTAGAATTAGGGGCGCAACTCGGGCGGGTTGAGAGGTCAACCCTAGGTATATAATCTTCGACCCTAACCCTAATCCTACTTCAACCCGACGTACTCAATTCGATTACTGTCCGAGTTTAATTTGGGTGGGCTCGGGTTGAATTCGGATTAATTAATTTGAGCTGATTTCGAATTAACAATTGAGTTGGTTTGGGTTACTTAATTTGGGTTGATTTTTTGAAGTGTAGATGTGATTTTTTCAAGTGTAGATCTAATTTTTTCAAGTGATCTGAGATGAAGAGCAATGCGCAGATGAAGAGAGAAGGAGTGAGAGAGGGAGGTTGAGAGTCTAAGACGACTCAGATGAGTGACGATTAAGAGAGGGAGGAGTGATGAGTGAGAGAGTGATCTGAGAGTGATGGAGGCACAGAGGTGAAGACTTGAAGTGAACTGAAACTCTGGACTCTAAAGAGTGAAGATAAATACTAACTCTAGTTAAATATATTTATATATTTATGTATATTCGAGTTCAACCTGATTTAATAATCGAGTTTAACCCAATTTTAATATTCGGGTTCAACTCGACAACTCGAGGTCTCAACCAAAGGCTTGCCCATATTTAATTCGGGTTGAGTTTTTTTGCTCAGGCCCAACCCAAGTATTAAAAATTCTAACTCAAGCTCTATTTTTTTCGGGCTGGGCTCGGGTTGAATTTGGGTCGGCCCGCCCAAGTTGCACCCCTAACCAAAATACACAAAAGATGCCTCATATACATGAAAAGAGAGGGAATCAAGTGTAGAGAAGTCATTATTTGAGAGATATTAAAAACACCAACTTGAAGGAAAACAAGTTCATGAAGTTTTGTTCTAAATCTTGGTATAAGTTTTTATAAAAAGCTAGAAGTTAGCAATTAGGAAAGCAAAATGTTTAGACAACGATAAAGAATTATCTATGAGATTGAGGAGTTTCATAGTGATATCGTTTTGGAGTTTCAAATCTCAGATGTGGCTTTAGTGACTAATGAGGTAGATATGAACAAGGATCAAAATTTCGTTTCGATGCATCGTTTTGATTACCTAAGAAATGAAAATGTTTCAAAAACATAATGAAAATGAAAAAAAATAAAAATTTGGGGATGTTTTGCCCGAAACATTAATTGAATAGAGTCCACCATCTTGAAACACCTCGAAACATTCCAAATCATCGGTGGAAACATGCCCAAATATCTTGACATACTTTGAAACATTGANATATATTTATGTATATTCGAGTTCAACCTGATTTAATAATCGAGTTTAACCCAATTTTAATATTCGGGTTCAACTCGACAACTCGAGGTCTCAACCAAAGGCTTGCCCATATTTAATTCGGGTTGAGTTTTTTTGCTCAGGCCCAACCCAAGTATTAAAAATTCTAACTCAAGCTCTATTTTTTTCGGGCTGGGCTCGGGTTGAATTTGGGTCGGCCCGCCCAAGTTGCACCCCTAACCAAAATACACAAAAGATGCCTCATATACATGAAAAGAGAGGGAATCAAGTGTAGAGAAGTCATTATTTGAGAGATATTAAAAACACCAACTTGAAGGAAAACAAGTTCATGAAGTTTTGTTCTAAATCTTGGTATAAGTTTTTATAAAAAGCTAGAAGTTAGCAATTAGGAAAGCAAAATGTTTAGACAACGATAAAGAATTATCTATGAGATTGAGGAGTTTCATAGTGATATCGTTTTGGAGTTTCAAATCTCAGATGTGGCTTTAGTGACTAATGAGGTAGATATGAACAAGGATCAAAATTTCGTTTCGATGCATCGTTTTGATTACCTAAGAAATGAAAATGTTTCAAAAACATAATGAAAATGAAAAAAAATTTGGGGATGTTTTGCCCGAAACATTAATTGAATAGAGTCCACCATCTTGAAACACCTCGAAACATTCCAAATCATCGGTGGAAACATGCCCAAATATCTTGACATACTTTGAAACATTGAAAAATACATTAAAACATTGAAATTTTAAGTTAATCACTGCNTTGGGGATGTTTTGCCCGAAACATTAATTGAATAGAGTCCACCATCTTGAAACACCTTGAAACATTCCAAATCATCGGTGGAAACATGCCCAAATATCTTGAAATACTTTGAAACATTGAAAAATACATTAAAACATTGAAATTTTAAGTTAATCACTGCCTCATTTTGATCTCATTGGAAACGGAAATATTTTGGCCTTTTCAAAACATAATTTTGATTATTTTATGAGAATTATAGATGTATTAAGATGGAGGGATTTTTTTTAAAGAAAAATTGCTTTTAAAAAGTCTTATGATAATGTGGATTATGTACTGGAATTGAAAAGACATTGAAGTAGATCGAGGAACTAGATTATAGGTTGTTGGTATTCAATGAATTGGAATGGTAAGTCAATGGTTAGTTTTAAGGCATGTGAGAAACTTAGGCAGGTGATCCTTTAGTTTCCTTTCTTTTCCATCATTGGTTTATAGGTTGAGTAGGTTAGTTGTGAGGGATGACAAGTGTAATTTAGTGGAAAAATTTGAGACGAGGAAGGACAAGAGTTTCATTTTGCACTTGCAATTTATTGATGATACCTTATTCTTTTTCTTTGGGAATGATAAAAGATTTTTGAATTTTAAGAAGGTAACCTAAGCGTTTGGATTAGTTTGAGGGTAGAATAGTTAATATGGAGACATCTTAATAATTTGTATAATTCTCATCATGATAAGATTATTAGGCGGCTGCAAGATTGAGATGTTCTTTTGGTAAATGGTCTTTAAAGCACTTAAGTCTTCCATTGGGTGTAAGTTCATTGTCGTTGGCTTTTTTGGACCCAATAATTAAAAAAAAGGGGAATTGGATGGGTGAAAAAGAGTCTATTTGAAATGGAGAAAGGTTAATGTTAGTCCAGTGACTAGTATTTCTTTTTGCTACGTCTCTTTTTAAGGTACAATTCAAGGTGGTAGAAAAATTATCAAAGATGAGAGATTTCTTGTGGGAATGGAGAGAGAGTGAAAATAGATTTTATTAATTGGGAGTTGGTTCATAGATCTAGTAAAGGAGGTCATTGGTGGGAAATTTAATTGTAAGAAATGTTGCATTAGTAGGTAAATAACTATGAATATAGAAACCTTATGGTTGGGTCTTTCTCTTACTCTGATCTGATTATTGGGATTTTGGGTTTCACAAAGGATAGAGAAACCCTATAGTTGATATCACTTCTGTATGTGCTTGATGACCTTATTTTGAATTATACCAATTGATTAAAGATGTTGATCGTCGAATTATCATGGATTTTCTCTTGTGAGTCATTCTTCAAATTTTTGATGGATGATCATTTATGTCCACTCTTCTTGTCTTCTTTGATGATTTGGAAGTTTAAAATGACTATGAGGTGCAAGGTTGTGCATGGATTGATAACTTATGGAAAGATTAATATCAATGATTTGCTTGGAATGAGAAGACCAAAAACTTTTCTTTCTCGTTTGTTTTGTGCTTGCCTAGTAGTAAGATTGTTGATCATCTTTTCTTTGATTGCCTTACAGTATTTTCTTTTTGACATAACTTCTGCACTTTAGCATCTTTACGGTATATCCCTCAGGCTACTTCCATATTTGTTAAGGATTTTACAGATTTTGAGAAAAGGTTGATCCTATGGGGATGTGCAATTCTAGTTAGAAAGAAATTTTAGAATTTGTGAAGAGAGACGTGCGATGGTGGAAGGATTATGGGATGAATCTGGGGGCTTTAATAACCAAGGAATTTGAGGATATTCTATCTCATTGGTTTGGACTTTGGAGAGCTTATGTGCACTAGGAATGCAATGCACGAAAACAAATTTAAGTAATGTTATTTTTATAGAAAATGTGAATTATATGTGTAATTAAATTAAATAATAAATTTGGTGCCAAATAATTAATTCATATTTTAATTATTGATTTATTCTATAAGTTTGAGTATGTAACGTTGTAATTTGACATTTATTTAGGTATTTTTTCGACCTTTTTAAGCATTTGCATATCTAATTATATTATAGAATTAATAATTTTTATTTTGTTAAATAGATTGATTATATCGCTTATAATATTATTATATTATTGCGTANTCATTTATTTAGGTATTTTTTCGACCTTTTTAAGCATTTGCATATCTAATTATATTATAGAATTAATAATCTTTATTTTGTTAAATAGATTGATTATATCGCTTATAATATTATTATATTATTGCGTACCAAAAAATAAAATAGAACATATATTTGATCTTGGAATTCAACTTGTAACTATATGTGTATAATAATTTAACAAATATAAGATTTTACTTCTTTATATAGATATAAATCAATAATTATATGTAACTGTACTACTAATAAATGAGTTCAAAAGAATTTTGAACTTCTTATAAATTAGTCTAAAACAAGTTAAAAGTCAAATAGGTGTAAAAAATAAAATTAGATAAGTATATAGGTAGGTAGAATTGACTTTATCATAATAATTAGGGATAAAATAGGAAATTAAATTTTTTTCGCAAATGCTGACATTTATAAGTAGGATATATTATAGTTTGGTTATATAATATTGACGTTTTCTATGTATTGCTTTTTTGCATGTTGAGCATGGTTGGTTTTGAACTATTTGTCCACAATTCCACTTCCTGTGTGTTTTTTTCTTGATCAATACTATTTCATCTCTTGTGAAAAAAAAAAGTTTTAGGAAAGGATGCACAGTATGTAACTCAACTCTCCGTTGTGGTGCGAGATTCGACAGTTGATGTAAGGTCCATTTGAGTGAACGATTTCTCTCTACCGTTAAATTGATTAACAATTATGGTAGTTGGAGAAGTGGCGAGTAGAATTTGAGAATCTTTTACTCACGTGAATGAGCTGAGGAGTTGACAAATGTAAGTTTACCTAACAAGAGTGAAGGAAACTATAATTATTATGTTTGTAAGCTATAATTATTTGTTGGATTGCAAATTTTTAATTCAAAATAAATTTTGTTGGATGATTTATTTTTAACTCTCTCTTGGGGATGCCCTCTCCATCCCTCTCAAGGTTCCTGTCCTCCTTCTATTACTTAANGTTGGATTGCAATTTTTTAATTCAAAATAAATTTTGTTGGATGATTTATTTTTAACTCTTTCTTGGGGATGCCCTCTCCATCCCTCTCAAGGTTCCTGTCCTCCTTCTATTACTTAATGTTTTTTTTGGGTTTCTTATTTGCAAAATTTTCTTTTTCTTTGCCTTGTCGGTTATTCTTTTTGTTGATCATTATATGTTTTTGATTGATAGATGCAAGGAACAGCCTCTTTCTTTCTCCTTTGCCTTTTTTCCCTACTTGGCCAGATTTTGTTTAACCCCTCATTTATCCAATTCTAATCCTTATTATCGCCATTAATTGCACCATCCTGTATCCACATCACTTGTTTGATCCCCATGGTCGACTGTGGCTTTGCCACCTGTGCAGCAACATCATTCTTTAGATCATCACCCATTGTTTTGTCTTTGCTGTTAACCAGAAAACCAATTGTTTTCATGAACTCTGAACTTCAGCTTCTATCACTGTTGAGCCTTATCTTAAGCATCAGTTGGTTTCATCCCTCGTCTCCAAAACTGTGAAAACCATCATCATGACTACATAAGCATGGAAATTTCTAGGTCATGTCCATGTTGGACAAATCCAGTTTGAAGTTTGTCACGATAGACACATTGGATGCTGATGGTTCTGGGCATTGATACGTCTTGATGCTCACATGATGAGTTTGATGTATATTAGATGTGTAATGAAATGAAAATAGAAGAATTCTTTATTCCAAACATGTAGCATATTTATCTAGACATATACAAACATTTGTCTTTGAGATTTGGATTTCTTTTAGTATAAAAAGGTAGAAAAGCGATAAAGAACAATTATCAGAAATTCATTGAAATGGATACTTAAAATTTTTCTGTGAAGTTGGGCCATTAAAAGAAGAAAAAAACAGAATAAGATGTAGGCAGGGTTATTCAAAGGATTGGGCGTGGGGGGAGAGGAGTAATCTACGTCTACATATTCATCAAATATACTTGTGTACTGGTGACATGTGTCATTTTTCTGGCCAAATTGATCTTTCCTCCAAATTTGAAAATTGAACCTCTGCAGAGACTTGGCTGATGATATTATAAGAATTTTAATTCACAGGGAGGTGAGGTTGGACTGGGTAAACTCATACAATCGTATTTCTTTATTTGTGGAGTATTATAAAGGCTTTAGGAAAAGTAAAAGGGTCTCCGTGCTTTGGATAGAAAGCAATAGAATATGTGAGAATGAAGATGAGTATTGGTTCTGCAGGAAAAAGTGAAGTTCTTGGCTTTTCTATGGGCATCGGTCACTAAAGAATTTTGGGGATTTTCTCTTTTTAATTCATCAAAATTGGAATTCCGCCTTTGCGTAAGGGAGCTTAATTTTGTTTGGTAGTTATTGTAATTCTATGTCTTTGTGTTCTACTCTGTTGTATTAATGGTCAGATTGCCTATCCACACTTTCCTTACCTTTCTTTCTTTATTAAAATTCATGATTCTATGAAAACATATAAAAACACCAAGAATTCCTAACATCTGTGATTCAGCTATTAAACTTTATGAGCTAGTAATCTGTAAATTTGATACATAAAAATTCCAAGATATGGATTGCTATATTGGATTCATATGCTGGGTTTTATTTTTAGCTGGTCTGCCGCAACAATAGATGCATGTAGTTGCTGGTCACAAGGACATTGAAAGGCAGTCATTAAATACCACATTTATAGAAAGCTTGGGTTTAAAAGTTTCTTTTTTGGTTTATAGGATCTTGCATCATCTATACAAAGGGGTAGTCTGGACTGGGAGAGAGCTTTGCGTTGCATAAGGCACGCTCTTCGTAATACTCCATCACCTGACTGGTGGAGACGTGTGCTTGTTGCGGCTCCTTGTTACAGGTCTCTTGCTCCAGGACCTACTCCTGGTGCTGTTTTCACTTTTGACATGATCTGTGAGGCAACAATTGATAGAATTGTCGAACTATTGAAGTTGACAAATTCAGGTAATGTTCTCATGTTTAATACTTTTGAGTTGTTTCTCCTTCCATTTGAAATACATTTCAGAGTAAGTATTGCATATTGCTTTCAAGTTGTGGTGCAGCACATTTATGGCATGATTATATGCTTTCTTGTACTAAATGCTTCGGGAACTATTAACATGTTGACAATGGTACAACCTTTTATATACACAGATCAAAGCATTGTTGTAAAGGACACAAAGCTACTGGGAACACCCCCCCGGGGCACCTAAAAAGGGGGAAGTCACTGGCTATCAGGAACTTGTTGAAGTTAAAGCAATGATTGAATTGGGTACTCTTAGAGGTTTAGGTACCTCCTCGTCAGAGACGGATAAATAAGCAACATTGTAGAAAAGAGTGGGTAACACTCTCCTACTAGTATAATGATGTTCGGAAGCAGTAGATAGGGTTTTATGGTCATGATTTGTTNTTTGTTATCAGATATTAGGTTTTGTTGATTGTGTAACTAGGGCACATGGATTTGGGATTACCANCTAGTATAATGATGTTCGGAAGCAGTAGATAGGGTTTTATGGTCATGATTTGTTGGATTATGTGGCTTAGAGCCTAGAGACGTTATCAGATATTAGGTTTTGTTGATTGTGTAACTAGGGCACATGGATTTGGGATTACCAAAAAACCCAGGAAAGAGAGATTTTGGGACCATTATTGGTGTTAACTGTGGAAACAAAAAGTTCGATTCCTTTTGAGTTTCGGGTTGTGATGGTTGAGTCTTTGTTGACAGAAATGACGGGGTTAGTTAAACAAGGGATCCTAGGATTATCGTTTATTTTTTGGTCATCAGTAATTCTTGGGTTGAAAAGAGTGGTTTTCAGATTGATTGCACATCGAAAAATTGATTGCACATCGAACAGTTCTAACATATGAAGATGACGACGTAGAAGAAGAATTAGAATCATGTTTCTGCAGCACGTGTATTCGGCAACATCACACTATAACATTGACATACTACTCATTGGTCCATAAGTATTCCGATACATCACTACTAGGCTTCCTATTCTTTCCATATCGTGGTTAGGATTTACTAGGATGTTTAGGGAGCTGGAATATGTTGGGGGTGCAAAAAGAAACCTTTGACGAAAAGGTTATTCTTGGAGAGTCTGATGATGTAGGACAGGTGTGGTGAGACAGTCTCCAACATGAGACCCGAGTTGAATTGGGGCAGCAAAAAGAAAGATTTCTTGAAGCTCTGGACAGCAATTTTTAGGGTTTTAAACATTTTTTTTAAGTTGGAGAAGAAGGGTTTGGTTAGGTCTTGGCTGGGGAAGGGGTTGACTGCAGAAAACAAGGCCTTGAGGGATTGTTCAACTAGTTGTTCCTATGAAAAGTAACTCAGGGAATAGTAGTCTTGGGTTTTCTTGATTCTCTTGGTCTCGTAGGATAGAATGTCGATGGTGGAAGGGGTTGGACTTTGTTAATTTTCCAGGGCTGGAAAGCGGTTCATAGAGCTGAATGAAGTTATAACTGCTGAGAAGGAATAGAGTTACGTTTTTTCAGTTTTCGAAGAGTGTGAACTTTGGGTATGAACACTTGTATGAAGTGGGGAGGAGGAGGAGGTGGAGCAGTAGTCGAGAATAGAAGTCATGCTTTACCCTCACCGGAGTATAATAACCTTTCTTATACCTCTAATTTGTAGTCCTAATTTTTTTTTGGTTCAACTAAAAATGATAGTTTTTTTTTTGGGGTTAATGAAGCATATATTTGAATACCAAACGAATCAATGAGTTATCAGATTTTTTTCTAAATAAACTACTTTTGGGTTTAGATTGGCTTATGAGAGAAGGCCAANCGGAGTATAATAACCTTTCTTATACCTCTAATTTGTAGTCTTAATTTTTTTTTGGTTCAACTAAAAATGATAGTTTTTTTTTTTTTGGGGTTAATGAAGCATATATTTGAATACCAAACGAATCAATGAGTTATCGGATTTTTTTCTAAATAAACTACTTTTGGGTTTAGATTGGCTTATGAGAGAAGGCCAAAATACTTTCTTTTGGGTTTAGATTGGCTTATGTGAGAAGGCCAAAATACTTTCATTTCTTATGTTTGTGCAAATATTATCATTCCTTAAGCACGAGCTTACTAATTTGAATTAAATGTGAATAGTTTAATTTGTAGGAGTAATACTACGTTATTTATTCCTCAAAACAATTTCAATTTGTCATAATGCGCTACTGGACACTACCATATAACATACTAGTCCAAAGTTAAGACCCATTGATAAGTAGTTACAACCCATGTCCAGCAGGTATCATAATTACCAAGGCAAGATTAACACTAAAACCTAACAAACATAATCCTAGCCAGCTTATTAACCTTAAATTAATAATGCACCAAACAATTTAACTATAAATGCCACCAAACAAGTCAAAGTCTGCTCCATTGAATTCCCAAGTTATCTTTTCTCTTATTCCTGTGCCTTGCTTCATTGNCAAACATAATCCTAGCCAGCTTATTAACCTTAAATTAATAATGCACCAAACAATTTAACTATAAATGCCACCAAACAAGTCAAAGCCTGCTCCATTGAATTCCCAAGTTATCTTTTCTCTTATTCCTGTGCCTTGCTTCATTGGATAAACCCATTAAAATTGGCTGAACGTTTTATGGTTAGCCCACCATTGAATCCTGATCTCAGAGTAGGTTGCACATATGTTTCACATCTCATTTATAAACTTAGTGAATTTATGTCCCTAAGAATGTGAGATTGACCCATGCATTTTTTTTAGTAAGGAAATGAAGACATATTTCCCGGGGTAACTGCCAAAATGTAGATTTTGACGTTTGCCCCAAGGCAAAGGAGAGAATGTATCTTGGAGGCCTATATATTTTTTCATTACAACTCTTTGTTTGGCCATCTCAAAATGTCTCGAAAGTTCTCTATACGAAGTCTGTGATGATTGAGATTGAGAAAGATAACTACAGTTCGCTTCCCCTTGGTCCAAAAGTAAGTTAATTGAGAAAGTTTGGTTGATATTGGTATGAGAGTGAATTTGGGTACCTGATGGTTGCGGANTTTTTTTTTTTTGAATAAAAATTAAACAGATTTCGACACCCAAAAGTTAAAGAGTTTTTTTACTGAGTCTAGAGAGATAGTTAAGAGGAGTTGTATAAGAGTTTTAGGATCGGGTATTTAAATTTGAACTATTCAAGTTTGTCATTTTTCTCAATGTCTAAATTTGAACTATTCAAGTTCGTAGACAACATTTTGTCATGTGAATTTTGCGTGCTCTAATTTTAATCGTCAACTTACTATAAAATTTTCCAACAGCCATAAAACAATGTTGGCGCCCCTTGGGACAAATTTCTGATTTTGTCCCTGCTTGAAATGTTTTATCTCTAATATTGAGGAGTTCATAGCTGTGATGTTACAGCTTACCACTAGTTTGATGTGATTATCTCTTTTTCCTTTTCTTTTTATGAGTTTCTGAACTAATTTCTGTCATGACTTTTTCTTCTTCTTACTAATACTTTTAGTTGATATTTCTTGTTGCTTATTTATCATAAGCACTTTTAGANTTTTTTTACTGAGTCTAGAAAGATAGTTAAGAGGAGTTGTATAAGAGTTTTAGGATTGGGTATTTAAATTTGAACTATTCAAGTTTGTAATTTTTCTCAATGTCTAAATTTGAACTATTCAAGTTCGTAGACAACATTTTGTCATGTGAATTTTGCGTGCTCTAATTTTATTCGTCAACTTACTATAAAATTTTCCAACAGCCATAAAACAATGTTGGCGCCCCTTGGGACAAATTTCTGATTTTGTCCCTGCTTGAAATGTTTTATCTCTAATATTGAGGAGTTCATAGCTGTGATGTTACAGCTTACCACTAGTTTGATGTGATTGTCTCTTTTTCCTTTTCTTTTTATGAGTTTCTGAACTAATTTCTGTCATGACTTTTTCTTCTTCTTACTAATACTTTTAGTTGATATTTCTTGTTGCTTATTTATCATAAGCACTTTTAGAGTGTTATATTGCAGAGAAAGTTAAATAGGTGTGTGTGTTTTTCCTAATATCTAAGCTAATCATGTCTTTCCAATTTCTGACAGAGATAAATTGCTGGCAAGAGTGGCTCATCTTTTCAGATATATTCTTTTTTCTCATGAAAAGTGGTTGCATGGATTTTGTTGATTTTGTGGACAAGTTAGTTGCACGGCTACAGGAGGGTGATCACCACATTCTTAGGACAAATCATGTCACTTGGTTGCTGGCTCAGATAATCCGCATTGATTTTGTGATGAGTGCTTTAAATACAGACTCTAGAAAGGTTGTGCCTGAATGTTTTAACTTTTTGGCTTTTAATGGCTACTATGTGATTCTTATGAGCTTTCTTGGTCATATGGCATAATTATTTAATTATTACATATTAGTTCTGGATGTTTAGTTCGAAATTAGTATCATCATCATGCTTCATGTTGGTGTGAGGGCTTTTGATGTTTGCTCCTGTCATTTGACATCTAAAAAAATATAGTTCTGACTTAGAGATCACAATCCGTTTGTAGATGGAGACAACCAGAAAGATTTTGTCATTTCATAAGGAAGACAGAAGTTCTGATCCCAATAATCCCCAAAGCATCCTGCTTGACTTCATAAGCAGTTGTCAAAATTTACGTATTTGGTCATTGAATTTATCAACCAGAGAATATTTGAATAATGAGCAGCTTCAGAAAGGAAAGCAAATAGAGGAATGGAGGCAAGTAAGCAAAGGTACGTTTGTTCAATTGTATTCCATGTTCCTCGTATATGGTTCTTCTGAAGTTTCCAAATTTAATATACATACCCCTACTACCTGCAGATCCTACCATCCTAGGGGTGAGGATCCTCTGTGGTAACCGCTCTGCCGTTAAAAACTTACTGCAGAGGAGCCGGACCCCCATCCTACAGTGGAGTTACACATATATGCATGTTTGTATTAGTTGGACACTCCATATCAGTGTTGCTAGGCAGAATATTAATTGTTTCTTCTTCATGTGAATTCTGTGTAAAAGCATTCTAGTTCTTTCATAAGAGAATGGTATGGTTAATGGTTGCTCGAGGACACACATTTTATTGTTTATTATTGCTTGCATACATAAAGCATTGGACATAATATCTGAAGACAATCTTTCTTGGTTCTTTCATGATAGCATTGAAGTATAGATTCAAGCAGTGATAAAGAGGAACCGATTTATAATGTGCTAGTGCCGAGGCCTGACTGTGATGAACCTCTTTGGGCTTAGGAAAACTCCTTGAGGAATGAATCTGACTTAGGAACATGTGCTGCATCTCTCAACTGGGGATGGATACCTGCTTTATCACATTTTATTTTTCTATTTATTTATGCATTTTAATGTCCATGCATGTCAAGAAAACATATCCTCTTCATAATTTCTGTTGCATTCATGTGCGGGTCTTGCATCAGAAGAGGGGTGGGTGGGCGTATGGTCCTGTTCCTTTCCCTCGTTTACAGGACTCGTATTGTGAAGACTAATTGCAAGGGTCAAAATTTTATTTCGGTGCATTATTTTGATCACGTAGGAAACATAAACGTTTTGATGTATTTTGGAAACGTTTTTACCTGTTTCAGAAATAGAATGNCATTTCGGTGCATTATTTTGATCATGTAGGAAACATAAACGTTTTGATGTATTTTGCAAACGTTTTTACCTGTTTCAGAAATAGAATGAAAAAAATAAAAAATTTAAGAATTATTTTTCTAAAACATTGATCGAAATATACCAAAGTATCTTGAAATATCTCAAAACATTTCGAAACAATTGTTCAAATGCATTGAAATATTACCAAACACCTCAAAACATTATGAAAAACTCAAAGTTTTAGAATTTTAATTCTATCACTGATTTGTTTCGGTCTCTTTGGAAACGAAAACGTTTTGAATGTTTTCAAACAAAATGTTGATCATTGACTATTTGTTGTCTCGATGTGATGTATTGCTAGTGTCAATATTTTAGCTTGGTCTTTAACATTTGTATGACTCTATGATGTTGCCAAGAATAGAAGCCTTAAGGCTTAAGGGGAGCGAGTTTATTATTTGTTGGGAATCTTGATGCTTTACATGCATCATTGATATGAATTTTTTGGGCAATGGTTGCGGAAATCTGCTTCATCTAATGAGAGGGTGATTAGAGGAAAGTTATTGCAGGAAAATGCAGAAACAGGCAAGCGGACTGGACCACAATATAGGTAGATTAACCCCTGTGATAAGAATATAAGGACATACTATGAGTAACTAGGAAGAACGGATACGAACACAGGAATATGGGAAAGTTCAAAAATATAAGACACGTGTACGGCAAGGATACGAGTATTAAAATAATGTAATATGTTTTTTAAATAATAATATAGTTATAATATATTAAGAAATAAAGCATATTATAACAATATTAATAATACGACCTAACAAATATTAATTTTTTGATTAAAATTAAAATAGATCAAAATAAATATTTATCATTTTCATCAAACATTATTACATTCATAGTATATAAGTTATATAACAAAAATTATATTAAAAAAATAACAACTCTTTTAATATTCAACAATTTTTTTTAAATATCATAGACGTGTCCTAGACGTATCCTAGCTATGTTCGACTAGGTTCACTATTCAGGACACTTCTACCCGTGTTGGACACGTATCCGACACTGCCACGAAACTCCACTGGGAAGGGTGACCGTGCTTCCTAGATGGGCAAAGAGGAATTTTACTAATCATATTGAATTGGTGTTGAGGCATGGGCAACATATTAGGTTTTGGAGAAACTCTTGACGTGGGTGTCAACCTCTATGCGACAAAGTTCCTCATTTGTTAAGTTTAGTAGCTGAAAGAGAGGTTATGGTAGTAAATTGCTTGGTTCTTATATGAGCGCAGTGAGTGAGTGGTAATTTACTTGCAATGCTTTATGAGGCTAGGTGGAGAATGGGGTGGGAGGACGAATTGAGGTGGATACGAGCTAAGAATGGAGTGTTTCCGGTTTATTCTTTCTATTCTATGTTTTCAATTCGATCTTAATTATCTGGAGGCTTTTGTCAAACTAAAACTCCGCTAAAAGAGCCGTTTCTAGATGGATTTCGGCCTTGGGGGCCCTTTTCATCGTNTATTCTTTCTATTCTATGTTTTTAATTCGATCTTAATTATCTGAAGGCTTTTGTCAAACTAAAGCTCCGCTAAAAGAGCCGTTTCTAGATGGATTTCGGCCTTGGGGGCCCTTTTCATCGTGGACAATTTTAGGATAGCCAAGATAATCACCACTTCTTGTTACATCTATAAAATAACGGAGGAATTGGTTGATTATCCTTTGATTCATTTTGGGTGTTTTTTTTTGGGGGGGGGGAGCTGCTCTAGAAATACGGCATGTGTTGTTTGTGTTTTCAAGCAATCTTTTGTCATACTGAGCTTGGTGGATGTTCTCTTGGGGTACAACTTGGGTGGGTTAGGGAGTCAACCTAGTTCCAACCCAAGGTATAAAAATTCCAACCTGAGCCCAACATCCAACCCGAGTTACTTAGTTCGCGTACTGCCCAAGTTATTTTCTTAAAACTTGGGTTGAATTCAGGTTGACTACCATTGTCAATACCAGTGCAAGCATAGCCACAAATTCTTCATTTGTCTCCCCATGTGTGATTATTATCTGTAATAAACTAAAGTTCAAAACCAGTTGAAGTTACGTTGATCTAATCAAACAAATTCATTATAACTCATCACACAAACAAATCAATCTAAAAATTTGACATAAAGAACTAAAGACTACCAGAGGGAGGATGGTTATAGCTAAAACCATGAAGCACTACAGATGGAGACGAGATCCAGACTAGATCAATACTTGGAAAGAGGAGGATGGAGAATGAGATCGAGGTATAGGCTAAAGATTCAGATGAGATCTAGGATACAAGATCTAGATCTTTGTAGATTGAGGTGATGTAAGATGGAGAAAGTTGTCTTAACTCATCATGCGAAATGGTCCAGCAGATTGAGAGACGAGAGATAGGATACAAGATCTAGATCTTTGTAGATTGAGGTGATGTAAGATGGAGAAAGTTGTCTTAACACATCATGCGAAATGGTCCAGCAGATTGAGAGACGAGAGAGACGGATGGAGAGAGACGACAATGAGAGAATAACAGAGAGCAGATAGATGGATTGGAGAGAGGCAGAGAGCAACAGAAGAAATAAACCCTAGTAAGTAGTATCAGTCCCTCTTCATATATATATATATAGATATAAATATATAATATTATTTTTTAAAAAAAATCAGGTTGAGCTCGGGTCCTATATCGGGTTGAGCCCAATTTCATTAATTTTGGTTGAATTCGTGAACTCGAGGCCTCAACCCGAGTACTGCCCAAATTCAATTCAGAATAGAGTTTTTTGGCCAGGCCCAACTCGAGTTTCAAAATCCTTAACCCAAACACTGATTTTTTGGGCTGGGTTAGGATTGGGCTCGGGTTAGCCGCCCAAGTTGCACCCCTAATGTTCTGTTAGTTTGTGGAGCGGTAATTGTAGAATATCGCTCTATTTCGTGTTGTGGTTGAATTCAGGAGAAGAATAATTTTTTTGAAGGATTTGAGCTTCCTTTATATGCGTCAAGTTTCAGGTGCTGAGCACCATTTTATGTGGATACATGAGCACACCCAGGGTGTACAGGATCTTTTGTAAAGTTTTTGTAAGGATTCTTGGCCTTGTCTTATCTTCTCATTACATAGTTTTGGTCTTCCCCTTTATATTGTTTATTTCCTTGAATGTTTTGCATCTGCATTTATCTTCTCATTATATAGTTTTGGTCTTCCACTTTGTCTTGTTTATTGCCTAGTCTGTTTTGCATCTGCAGGGGTTGCTCCCCTATTTTTAGCAGCTTTTAGTGGATTCTTTTTGCCTTAAAAAGATATGAAAAGAAAAATGTATTTAGCAATGAGTTGAAGAGTCATTTTAGGTTTTCTTGGAAAGCTCAATGGTCTGTACTTTTTGGAAAGTTCAAAGGTTGGTGCATTTAACTTTAGCCCACTATACTTGCCCAATAAAAAAAAAAAACTTTAGTCCACTAAAGAGGCATTGGAAAAATAGTAGCTTACTGGTGGTTCTATGCATGTAAACCAGAAACTAGTGTTCCTTTTGCTTCAGATTTTCATTCAGACACACAGAATTGCAAGGTAACCGATATTCTGATGGATGGGCTAAGACTTAAAGGTACCGACCCTTTGTAGGTGCTACTTAGATTTAGTTTTTTTTTTGCTATAAGATCTTGGCATACTACCCTTTTATAAGAAGTTGAGTCGGCTTTGTGAAAACCCCTATTTTTTTTTNATGTGGATACATGAGCACACCCAGGGTGTACAGGATCTTTTGTAAAGTTTTTGTAAGGATTCTTGGCCTTGTCTTATCTTCTCATTACATAGTTTTGGTCTTCCCCTTTATATTGTTTATTTCCTTGAATGTTTTGCATCTGCATTTATCTTCTCATTATATAGTTTTGGTCTTCCACTTTGTCTTGTTTATTGCCTAGTCTGTTTTGCATCTGCAGGGGTTGCTCCCCTATTTTTAGCAGCTTTTAGTGGATTCTTTTTGCCTTAAAAAGATATGAAAAGAAAAATGTATTTAGCAATGAGTTGAAGAGTCATTTTAGGTTTTCTTGGAAAGCTCAATGGTCTGTACTTTTTGGAAAGTTCAAAGGTTGGTGCATTTAACTTTAGCCCACTATACTTGCCCAATAAAAAAAAAAAACTTTAGTCCACTAAAAAGGCATTGGAAAAATAGTAGCTTACTGGTGGTTCTATGCATGTAAACCAGAAACTAGTGTTCCTTTTGCTTCAGATTTTCATTCATACACACAGAATTGCAAGGTAACCGATATTCTGATGGATGGGCTAAGACTTAAAGGTACCGACCCTTTGTAGGTGCTACATTTAGTTTTTTTTTTGCTATAAGATCTTGGCATACTACCCTTTTATAAGAAGTTGAGTCGGCTTTGTGAAAACCCCTATTTTTTTTTTTTTTATATATCATTAATTTTCGAAAGCATCGATTTCTAGTAGAAAACTTGGACGAGAAAATGGAGTTCACCCTTGAATTTCTCTTGCAAAAACGAGTCGAATGTGTATAATATTGACCATGTTTTACACCGAGGATAAATTACCCTAAATTAAATTAATCAGAAGGAACCGAAAATAATTACACANTACACACAGAATTGCAAGGTAACCGATATTCTGATGGATGGGCTAAGACTTAAAGGTACCGACCCTTTGTAGGTGCTACATTTAGTTTTTTTTTTGCTATAAGATCTTGGCATACTACCCTTTTATAAGAAGTTGAGTCGGCTTTGTGAAAACCCCTATTTTTTTTTTTTTTATATATCATTAATTTTCGAAAGCATCGATTTCTAGTAGAAAACTTGGACGAGAAAATGGAGTTCACCCATGAATTTCTCTTGCAAAAACGAGTCGAATGTGTATAATATTGACCATGTTTTACACCGAGGATAAATTACCCTAAATTAAATTAATCAGAAGGAACCGAAAATAATTACACAAACTAAAATAGGTAAAGAGTAATACTATCGGCCATGGCAGCCCATTACTCTTTACTTACTATTAGTCATGGCAGTCCATGACTCTTTAACTTATCCCATGCTATACTCCACTCCTAGTCTATGACCCACTCATTAATTGGTGGAATGCTATCCCACCCATTTTAGTGAATTGGGGCCTTGGAAAGTCGAGATCGAGATCGAGATCGAGAGAGCTTCCTCCTTTGTTGGAGCTGAAGCTTTTGGAGCTAGAACCAACCTTCAAGCTAGTAGATCCAAGTTAAGGTAGGATCACAACCACCTTGTTTTCTTTCATAATCTCTTTCTGATGTAGTGAGTTGTTTGATCTATATGTTTGTATAATGTATTTGTTTATATCATGGATTTATACATTTAGAATTTATATGTATGCTTGTATATAGATACATATGGGTATGTGTACGACTCTCTCTCAAATGAGTTTTGTATTTCATAAAAGATTATGCATGAAAAANCATGGCAGTCCATGACTCTTTAACTTATCCCATGCCATACTCCACTCCTAGTCTATGACCCACTCATTAATTGGTGGATGCTATCCCACCCATTTTAGTGAATTGGGGCCTTGGAAAGTCGAGATCGAGGAGAGAGAGAGAGAGAGAGCTTCCTCCTTTGTTGGAGCTGAAGCTTTTGGAGCTAGAACCAACCTTCAAGCTAGTAGCTCCAAGTTAAGGTAGGATCACAACCACCTTGTTTTCTTTCATAATCTCTCTCTGATGTAGTGAGTTGTTCGATCTATATGTTTGTATAATGTATTTGTTTATATCATGGATTTATACATTTAGAATTTATATGTATGCTTGTATATAGATACATATGGGTATGTGTACGACTCTCTCTCAAATGAGTTTTGTATTTCATAAAAGATTATGCATGAAAAATTGTTAGAATGAAATCTAGAAGTTTTGGGTTAAGTTTTGATTTTGATATATATATATATATATATATAAACAATAGATGAAAAGAAAGGAATAAAAAAATATTGAAATGGAGAAGTTGCAGGTTATGGACATTGTTGTGGGAGGAAAATGTGCCTTTTGACCTAATTACTGGAAAGTCTCCCCTTAGTTGTATACATAATAGAGAGGTACTAACTGAAATTACACGATAACCCCAAAAATTTATAAAACAATCCCAAACACCATGTAAATGTTTCTAATGGTTATGAAATATTTTCAAAATTTCATATTATCCAAACGGTTATGGATAGTTTGTAAAACTCGCAAAAAGGCTGACATAATTAAGTGATGCTTATGCCGTTAGGATTGTATTTTTTTTGGGGTTGTAAACAATTCTCGTGATCATGAAAAATATATATTGCAATGATATAAGTAAAGATTTGATTACTTGTGAACCCTAATCCACCAAAAGTATGGAAATACATGTGAGATGTATCATTACGGGAAGGTGGTACATGTCGACATGTGTAGGATTATGATAGTGATATATTGATTTGGGTAGCATATACTCTTCGAAATGACATTAAACAACATTGAAATGCTTATTTCTTATTACATTATATGCATAGTGAATGTTATCTTGAGGGTAGACCAGGGGCGGATCTACAATGAGGGCAGCTGCCCCCACTGCAATTTAAAAAACTTTTGGGATGTATTTAGAATTTTCAAACTTTTAGGATATTGCCCCCACTGAAATTTTTCAGAAGATTTAGGAGTATTTATGCATATAAATTGTGGGTGGGTCTCTGCTATTTTGTATTTTGGTAGATATGCAGGTTTAGTAGGGCCTATGTGTCAGCCACTAGTGAATTTGATAACTTTGTCCAACTATTGAATTCAACATATCAATTGAAACAAAGTCATCCTAGCCGTATATGACTTTCCTCTTGAATCCAACATATCAAATGAAACCACAATTTGATTAACTCCCACCAAAATTGCATGGATGACTAGATTAAGGAATACACCAAAAAAAGGGTTTGATTTGCATCAAACTCGATCACCAAAAAGGGTTTGGTTTGGATCAAACTTGATCACTTTTCATCAATAGCTTCCATTTTTCATATTTGGATAAATCTCTCTAAGTAGTCATAGTGCTCACAAGTCATAATTTTATATATGGCCAATATGGCACACAACTAACGTAGAATTAGGGGAGTATTTAACCTTTGTAAATTTAGATGATAAATGAGTTTGTTAGATCACCCAAACAAATAATTGAGTAGATAATAAAGAAAATGAGAGTTTCTGAGATTTTATCAGAGCTTTTGTGAGAGATAATACATAAATGATTTCTTTGATTTCGTTAGTTTTTGGATTTTTTTTGCGCTATAAATAGGGTTTGTATTATTGCTACATTTTTTTTTTTTGCTAACAATAGACATTAGAGCTTTGATAATTTGGATCTGAATTGAAATATGATTACTCGATCTGATTGTGTATCAATTTCTTTAGAATATTATGCACAATGATCAATCTCTTAGAAAAATGGATAACGAGTGCATAAAAAAAATTTAATTTTGAGAGATAGGTGTATTCAGATGGTCTTGATTGACAATTGTTTTTCTGATTTTTTTATATTACTTTTTTTATGCAGTTATTTTTGTGAAAAAAATGAAATATTATTATTACATTTTACGCTGCTACCATTGAGAAAGAAGTTTGGCTCCACTCCTGGGGTAGACATATCATATGGGATAATCTTGGTTAGTGTTCATAATGATGAGAACCAAACCAAATCAAGTCTTATGTCCCAATTATTTGGGGTCTGTTATAATTTTCGCCATTCATTTCGATCATGCGCAATACGCTAATTTAAATTAAATATTTTCATATTTTTTCTTATTATTTCGTTCAATATTAATTTAGATATCTTTATCTCTAGTACCATTAAGAGAAAATGAGAAATTCTCTCATTGTTTCGAAACGGTGCCTTTGTCGGCCTCCATTGAACATGACCAAATCATCTTAATCTATTCTCTCTTAACGTATTCTCAATTGGAGCTACTCCTACCATTTCTCTAATACGATCATTTCGTATTCTATCATTTCTAGTTTTTTCACACATCTTCCTTAGCATTTTTATTTCTGCTACACTCATTTTGTCACTATGTTGTTTCGTAGTTGTCTAACATTCTGTCCTATACAACATTGCTGTTATTATAGCTGTTCGGTTAACCTTACCTTTTTATTTTATTGGTATCCTTCTATCACATAATATGCCAGAAACTTTCCTCTACTTATACCAATCGGCGTTGATTCTATGAGTTACATCATTTATAATCTTTCCATCATTTTTAATGATCGATCTTAGATATTTAAATTATTTATTCGTTAGTATTTCTTGATTTTCAATCTTAATTTTCTCACTATGTCTATTTCTTCTATTACTAAAATTGCATTACCTATATTTAGTCTTACTCCTACTTATTTTAAACCCTCTCAATTCAAGTCTCTCTCAAAATTTTTAGGTTATTGTTAATCCCTCTTTAAGTTTCATCTACTAATACAATATCATCTGTAAATAGCATACACTGTGAGATATCATCTTGAATATGCCTAGTGAGTTCATCCATAATTAGGAATAGGTATGGACTTAGGGCCGATCTTTGGTATAATCCCACCGTGATCGATAATTTTTACTTTGTCCTACGGAAGACCTAATTGTAGTCATAATCCCGTCATACATGTCCTTTATTACCTCAATATACCTATTTTTCACTCCTTTTCTCTCAAGCACCCTCCTTATTGTATTTCTAGGTACTTTATCATACGCCTTTTCTATATCTATAAATATCATATGAAGATTTTTCTTCTTCTCTTTATACTTTTCTATAAGTGTTCTCAATAAATATATAGCCTCCATAGTTGATCTACCCAGCATAAACCAAAACTGATTTTTTGACATTGTAGTCTCAACTCTTAGGCGACGTTTAATGACTCTTTTCCATAATTTTATTGTATGACTTATCAATTTTATCCCTCTATAATTATTATAATTTTGAATATTTTTTTTTTGTTTTTATAGATAGGTACTAAAATATTCTTCTCCATTCATCGGACATTTTCCTAGTAGCAATAATTTTATTGAATAATTTCGTTAGCCATGACACCCCTACATTCCCTAAGCACTTCCAAACTTTATTTGGAATCTTATTCGGTCCTAAAGCCTTGCCTAATTTCATTTTCTTCAATTCAAACTTTATCTCCGAATTCTTTATTCTACGAAAGAATGTTTGATGCATCATATCATTTTCTATCTCTTCTAAACTCCTTGTTAAGTAGTTTATATTTTTGGTATTCCTTGTCTTGTGAAGGCTTGTCTTCTCGAGGTCAAAAGTTCAAGTCCGCCTTTCCCTTCCTCTTTCCCCTTTCCCTTCCATTTAAAAAAAAAAAATCTTTGGAAGTTCTTGCTATTTCTATAATTTTGCCATCTCTTAAATGATTTTTTTCTTTATTTTAACTACATCTTGTAGGTTGTTATTCTACCACCAAGTTTCTTTTTCTACAAGTCCTCTACCCTTTGACTCCCCAAAAGTCTCATTTGAAACTTTTCTAATGTCTTCCGTCATCCTACTCCACAGAAGGTTAGTCTCATCCTCTAGGTTTCACTAGGCCTCTTTAAGTATTTTACTCCTAAATAGTACTAGTTTCTCTTCTTTTAGATTCCACTATCTCGTTCTTGTTTTTCTAATGCTTCTCCTTATGCTATATTGCCCTTTACTATGTAAATCTAGGATTGTTGGCCTATGTTGAGATGTTAAGCTCTTTTGTGGGATAGCCTTACAATCTTTGCATGCTAATCGGTCCATTTTTTTACTTAAGAAGTAGTCTACTTGGCTTTTATTTGGTCTGCTCTTATAGGTTATTAGATGTTCTTCTCGTTTTTTAAACAAGGTGTTTGCCACTACAAGGTCATATGCTATTATAAACTCAAAAAATACTCTCTCTGACTTCATTTCGATCACCATATCTATTTCCACAACAACTATGAACCCTCTCATTTTGTGTCCTATCTTTTCCTACATGTCTATTAAAATCTCCACCTATGATTATCTTTTCCCCTATAGGTATATATTGAACTAATTCATTTATTTGCTCCCAAAATTGCTTTTTAATATGTTCTTCTAGCCCTACTTGGGGTGCATAATCGCTAATCACATTAATTATATTCTCTTCGACTACAAGTTTGATAGATATAATCCTATCTCTTTTTCTTGTATCTGTTACTATGCTATCTTTTAGGCCTTTATCTATAACTATTTCTACTCCATTTCTTAGTCTATCCTTTCCTGTATTGTAAATCTTAAATCTTGTATTTTCTATCTCCTTTGCGTTCTCATCTACCCTCTTAGTTTCTTGTAAACATACTATACTAATTTTTCTCCAGTTCATAGTGTCTATTAATTCTATTGTTTTGTCGGTGAGTGTACCTATGTTCTATGTTGCTAATCTAAGTTTATCACTGTGGACTAGCTTCTTACCCCCCACGATCGTCCATGGCGTGGAGACCCTTGCTCATTTATCACCGCACCTGGGCGCCAATACGACGCCCCNTCAATTGGAGCTACTCCTACCATTTCTCTAATACGATCATTTCGTATTCTATCATTTCTAGTTTTTTCACACATCCTCCTTAGCATTTTTATTTCTGCTACACTCATTTTGTCACTATGTTGTTTCGTAGTTGTCTAACATTCTGTCCTATACAACATTGCTGTTATTATAGCTGTTCGGTTAACCTTACCTTTTTATTTTATTGGTATCCTTCTATCACATAATATGCCAGAAACTTTCCTCTACTTATACCAATCGGCGTTGATTCTATGAGTTACATCATTTATAATCTTTCCATCATTTTTAATGATCGATCTTAGATATTTAAATTATTTATTCGTTAGTATTTCTTGATTTTCAATCTTAATTTTCTCACTATGTCTATTTCTTCTATTACTAAAATTGCATTACCTATATTTAGTCTTACTCCTACTTATTTTAAACCCTCTCAATTCAAGTCTCTCTCAAAATTTTTAGGTTATTGTTAATCCCTCTTTAAGTTTCATCTACTAATACAATATCATCTGTAAATAGCATACACTGTGAGATATCATCTTGAATATGCCTAGTGAGTTCATCCATAATTAGGAATAGGTATGGACTTAGGGCCGATCTTTGGTATAATCCCACCGTGATCGATAATTTTTACTTTGTCTTACGGAAGACCTAATTGTAGTCATAATCCCGTCATACATGTCCTTTATCACCTCAATATACCTATTTTTCACTCATTTTCTCTCAAGCACCCTCCTTATTGTATTTCTAGGTACTTTATCATACGCCTTTTCTATATCTATAAATATCATATGAAGATTTTTCTTCTTCTCTTTATACTTTTCTATAAGTGTTCTCAATAAATATATAGCCTCCATAGTTGATCTACCCAGCATAAACCAAAACTGATTTTTTGACATTGTAGTCTCAACTCTTAGGCGACGTTTAATGACTCTTTTCCATAATTTTATTGTATGACTTATCAATTTTATCCCTCTATAATTATTATAATTTTGAATATTTTTTTTTTGTTTTTATAGATAGGTACTAAAATATTCTTCTCCAGTCATCGGACATTTTCCTAGTAGCAATAATTTTATTGAATAATTTCGTTAGCCATGACACCCCTACATTCCCTAAGCACTTCCAAACTTTATTTGGAATCTTATTCGGTCCTAAAGCCTTGCCTAATTTCATTTTCTTCAATTCAAACTTTATCTCCGAATTCTTTATTTTACGAAAGAATGTTTGATGCATCATATCATTTTCTATCTCTTCTAAACTCCTTGTTAAGTAGTTTATATTTTTGGTATTCCTTGTCTTGTGAAGGCTTGTCTTCTCGAGGTCAAAAGTTCAAGTCCGCCTTTCCCTTCCTCTTTCCCCTTTCCCTTCCATTTAAAAAAAAAAAATCTTTGGAAGTTCTTGCTATTTCTATAATTTTGCCATCTCTTAAATGATTTTTTTCTTTATTTTAACTACATCTTGTAGGTTGTTATTCTACCACCAAGTTTCTTTTTCTACAAGTCCTCTACCCTTTGACTCCCCAAAAGTCTCATTTGAAACTTTTCTAATGTCTTCCGTCATCCTACTCCACAGAAGGTTAGTCTCATCCTCTAGGTTTCACTAGGCCTCTTTAAGTATTTTACTCCTAAATAGTACTAGTTTCTCTTCTTTTAGATTCCACTATCTCGTTCTTGTTTTTCTAATGCTTCTCCTTATGCTATATTGCCCTTTACTATGTAAATCTAGGATTGTTGGCCTATGTTGAGATGTTAAGCTCTTTTGTGGGATAGCCTTACAATCTTTGCATGCTAATCGGTCCATTTTTTTACTTAAGAAGTAGTCTACTTGGCTTTTATTTGGTCTGCTCTTATAGGTTATTAGATGTTCTTCTCGTTTTTTAAACAAGGTGTTTGCCACTACAAGGTCATATGCTATTATAAACTCAAAAAATACTCTCTCTGACTTCATTTCGATCACCATATCTATTTCCACAACAACTATGAACCCTCTCATTTTGTGTCCTATCTTTTCCTACATGTCTATTAAAATCTCCACCTATGATTATCTTTTCCCCTATAGGTATATATTGAACTAATTCATTTATTTGCTCCCAAAATTGCTTTTTAATATGTTCTTCTAGCCCTACTTGGGGTGCATAATCGCTAATCACATTAATTATATTCTCTTCGACTACAAGTTTGATAGATATAATCCTATCTCTTTTTCTTGTATCTGTTACTATGCTATCTTTTAGGCCTTTATCTATAACTATTTCTACTCCATTTCTTAGTCTATCCTTTCCTGTATTGTAAATCTTAAATCTTGTATTTTCTATCTCCTTTGCGTTCTCATCTACCCTCTTAGTTTCTTGTAAACATACTATACTAATTTTTCTCCAGTTCATAGTGTCTATTAATTCTATTGTTTTGTCGGTGAGTGTACCTATGTTCTATGTTGCTAATCTAAGTTTATCACTGTGGACTAGCTTCTTACCCCCCACGATCGTCCATGGCGTGGAGACCCTTGCTCATTTATCACCGCACCTGGGCGCCAATACGACGCCCTAACTTATTTGTCGAAATGCTCTGAAGCAGGCGCAACGCCCCTAATTGATTTTTTGAAACGTCTCGAGGCAGGTGCAACGTGTCACTTATGAGGAACGACCTAGCATTAGCGCATATGTCATTGTTTGGACTCATCATAGTGGATCTGACAAAGACCTGAAACAAGTATTGATTAAGCTAAGGATCAAAATTTCAATTCCAAGTGGTTGAATCGGTTGAAACGTTTTCGTTTTCAAGGAGATTGAAATGAATCGTTGATTGAATCAAAATTCTAATGCTTTGAGATGTTTCAGAATATTTTTAGATGCTTCGAGATATTTCGGCATGTTTTCATCAATGCGCCATAATTTTTGGAGATGATTCTAGATTTTTGGATATATTTTGACCAGCGTTCTAGAATGTTTTTGAAATAAATTCTCAAATTTTTCATCGGTTTCCATTAAAATTTTGAAACGTTTCCAAAATATTTTCGTAATGCTTTTGTTTTGTAGGTGACTGAAAATAATACATCGAAATTAAATTTTGATGCTTGGATTAAGTATAGCATCCGTTGAGGTGTGGGGCTACTCATTCCCTGATCGAAAGCATCTAAGAATGAGGGGTTGGGTACATCCGAGGTTTAAGCACTCGAAGGGACCTGACGATATTTCCCAAAATGTTGTTGGACATCGATGAGTGTGTTGGCATAAATGGATGTCGGCTGAGACTGAAAGCCTGGTGGGATCCATGTTGTTAATGAGTAATGTAAGATAAATGTTAGATTGAAAAATGACACATTTTCATGAGAGTCCTATTTGTTGGTAATGCATATATAATGCTTTATGCCATGTTTTGAGCATGATATTGCTATGAATACATTTTAATGATTATTATTGATATGAATTTCAAGTTTGGACACCCATATGGGATGAGATTAAAACAAAGTAGTTGTTTTCCCATTGAGTGTTGGCTCATTTCTATCATCATTTTGTAGAATGAGACTAGGGGAAGAGGNGCGACGCCCCTAACTTATTTGTCGAAATGCTCTGAAGCAGGCGCAACGCCCCTAATTGATTTTTTGAAACGTGTCGATGCAGGTGCAACGTGTCACTTATGAGGAACGACCTAGCATTAGCGCATATGTCATTGTTTGGACTCATCATAGTGGATCTGACAAAGACCTGAAACAAGTATTGATTAAGCTAAGGATCAAAATTTCAATTCCAAGTGGTTGAATCGGTTGAAACGTTTTCGTTTTCAAGGAGATTGAAATGAATCGTTGATTGAATCAAAATTCTAATGCTTTGAGATGTTTCAGAATATTTTTAGATGCTTCGAGATGTTTCGGCATGTTTTCATCAATGCGCCATAATTTTTGGAGATGATTCTAGATTTTTGGATATATTTTGACCAGGGTTCTAGAATGTTTTTGAAATAAATTCTCAAATTTTTCATCGGTTTCCATTAAAATTTTGAAACGTTTCCAATATATTTTCGTAATGCTTTTGTTTTGTAGGTGACTGAAAATAATACATCGAAATTAAATTTTGATGCTTGGATTAAGTATAGCATCCGTTGAGGTGTGGGGCTACTCATTCCCTGATCGAAAGCATCTAAGAATGAGGGGTTGGGTACATCCGAGGTTTAAGCACTCGAAGGGACCTGACGATATTTCCCAAAATGTTGTTGGACATCGATGAGTGTGTTGGCATAAATGGATGTCGGCTGAGACTGAAAGCCTTGTGGGATCCATGTTGTTAATGAGTAATGTAAGATAAATTTTAGATTGAAAAATGACACATTTTCATGAGAGTCCTATTTGTTGGTAATGCATATATAATGCTTTATGCCATGTTTTGAGCATGATATTGCTATGAATACATTTTAATGATTATTATTGATATGAATTTCAAGTTTGGACACCCATATGGGATGAGATTAAAACAAAGTAGTTGTTTTCCCATTGAGTGTTGGCTCATTTCTATCATCATTTTGTAGAATGAGACTAGGGGAAGAGGGGAGCTCGGTCCCAGAGTTGTCATGAGCAGAAGCTTGTTAGTGAATATTTTATATGTCCAAGCAATATATGAACATAATATTATAATTGTGTCTGTTAACATATTACCTTTGGAAAGAATGTATATTTTGGGCACTTGAGCTATAGTATTATATAAATGTGCAACAGTGCATGATTGTACTTGAGGTTAATTTGGGAGTTCAATAGATGCTCTGTTTATCCAGTTGAAACATAAGTGCTTGGATTATGTTAAATTCAATCTTATCCTCATAAACTTTATTGATAAAGCATACAAAACATATTAAATCACCCCCGAAAATTGAGGTGTGACAGGCTTGGACTTGATACTTACCTTTTGATGTGAAGTTATGTGCCTTGTGATACTCCCCGGTTGGTGACATTTTTAAGTTTAGGAGTTTGACTGTTCTACATTTGAACAAGGGATCGCTAAAGGATGTGTAATAACTTAAATATCTACCCTCTCCGTCCATTTGAATTGCAATTTGATGCTAAAGTAAGACGTAATTATCCATTTAGCTACCTCATAAATCAAGCTTTCTCCACTTATTCAGATCTGCATGTGCTTAGTTCATTTATTAGAATCCAAAGTGGTGGTTCTAATGGGAAAGGAAACTATAGTATATTCTATTTTAGGTAAAACTCTTAAGGGATAAGATTGGTGATTGTTGATCATGCGGTAAAAAAATTTGTCCGGCTACTGAATAAATGAAGTATGTTGGTATGATTACCTATTATTGTCACATTTGCTAGGTTTCAAAGTGGAATCCATCAGTGCTGGTTACAAATTTGTCTTTTCTGCTGCAACTTATGAACTGAAGTGACGTAGTACATGTGGGCAAACACTTTCCTAAAGGGTATGACAATAAATTACTGTTGAGCAGCAGTGGAAAGGGGTCTTCTTGAGTTCTGACCTAGTTCAGGGTTTGTAGATGTTTATATGAATTTTGAAGGAAACATAGTACGGCAAAAGTGAGATTGGATGGGGTTTATTTGGGTAAGGTTTTGGTAACTTAAAAAATGGTTTGATGGCTGTTGACCGTGAATAGAAATTTGAGGGTTTTGGGTTGAGCTTTCATGGGAGGAAGTTATTGGGCTTGGACAAATGATGCTTCTAGGGTTGAATGCAATTGTGTGTGTGGTCCAATTGCATGGATGTGCAGAAAATCATGAGAAGGAAGAAGAAAATAATACCCACTCAACCCTTACAAGGGTTAGATAAAAGCACATACCGTGATCTCAACTTATTTTTTTGGGTAAAACATGATCTAAACTCCCATAAATCAACTCTATTCAGCAATAAGCTATCATCATCTTGCCTTAGCTACGGACCCCTTTTTTACTGTGATTCACATATGTTATGGTTGTAGTTAGTGGAAATGAGGCATATGCAATGCAACTTGGGCAAGAGATTATTTGGAATGTAACTTCAACAAAACTAGTTATCTACTGGCTATTGAGAAAGTAGCGAGGGTGACAACCGAAGGATTGAAAACAGTGAACATTTCGTGATTCCTAAGCAATTGTAACAAGGGAGTTTGATATTGCAGGGGATGTTTCTCATAACAAAGTAGTTCAAAGGTTATGCAGTGTTGTGCCATCTACATATAATTATGAAGTTGGAAGAAAACACAAAGAAATGGTTTTAACAACCAGTTATACTCCTTGAGGCATACCAGTGGACATTAAGAAATAGGATGTTCAAAAAAGGAGTGTGGTTGAATAGCAAATCTTAGATGAATGTGTGGAAAAGGAGATGGATTATATTGAAAAGGAAAACATTCCTAACATGATTTGAGCTGTACCACTTAGAGATATTGCTAAGTAGATGAGAGGGATGTTTGTTGAGTTGGAGGGAGTTAGTAATCCTACCAGTGAGGAAAAGGACAAGGTTCAAACGCAAGTGTGAACGAAAGATAAAACTAACAGATTTAGAGGTAATGAACGAAGGTATGGCACCATGGGGGATTATTTAAAATTGGACTTTAGGTCGAATGGGATCCAATGTAAGATTCACGTAGCTTACCAAAAATAGTTGGTCAAAGCTTTGTTCATTTGTCACCACTCACCAAGAAGTCCTATTATCTAAGCCGATTTACCTGCTCAGGTTATCTTATGCTTTGAATAGGCTGACGTTCTTACTGATTTTCAAATTTGAATATCTAAATGTTTCTACAAGTAAGAACTTCAATTTGTTCATGTTTTCATAAGTTTCTGGTCTTTCTTTTGAAGGGCTGTTTTATATTGAAATTTCGTCTTGAATCCAGGGGAACGTATGATGGATTATATGAATATGGATGATAGATCGATTGGGATGTTTTGGGTTGTGTCTTACACTATGGCACAGGCTGCTTGCGAAACAGTGATGAATTGGTTGACCTCTGCTGGAGTTGCAGAGCTATTACCTGGAACAAATCCACAGTCGAACGAGAGATTAACGGTGATGCGGGAAGTTAGCCCGTTGCCCATATCATTGATATCAGGTTTCTCAATCAACTTGTGCTTGAAGCTGGTTGTTCAGATGGAAGAATCTATGCTTTCTGGACAGGTAACCACTGTTATATCTGTTATTTTAACCTTTTGTTTTCTGCTTGAGGATGATATACCTCTATGTTTAGTAGTTAGGATTCATGTGCATTGTAGGTGGGAGCCTTTTTTATTGATGGTTTTAGTTGACAACTGTTTAGTAAGTTACTAACTATCTAAATATCTAAAGTGCTCAACTTAGTTTCAATCAGGATGACTTGATAGCAATAAATGGCAAAGTTGACTTTTTTAGTGATGATCTTTTCTTTTCGGATTGCATAGAGCATTGGCCTGTACCCATGGTCAGATGTTAAATATAAGTAGCTGTAGATATTCTCCTGCATTTAGCAGCAATGGTCTGTTACTTGTAGAAATCTTAATATTAGGTTATTCTTGAGATCCATCACAAAAGAGATGTAGCATTTCTGTTATAAAAATCAATGAAACTTGTCTCTTATGGTGAGACTTCAACCAGAGCAAACTTCCTATTATGGATTGCTAAAGAAGAGAACTAAGAAAATTTGCTAGATATTATTTCAAATTTGTACCTTGACTAGAATTTTCTGATTTTGTGTATCAGAGGGTTTGTACAAAGCTCTTGTATTGTATTCCAAAACACCAAGNCGGATTGCTAAAGAAGAGAACTAAGAAAATTTGCTAGATATTATTTCAAATTTGTACCTTGACTAGAATTTTCTAATTTTGTGTATCAGAGGGTTTGTACAAAGCTCTTGTATTGTATTCCAAAACACCAAGAAGCAGTAGCAATGGATTTTGAATCCAATTCCTCAACTATTTGTCTGCTCATAGATTCTCTCAATTCTCGGTGGTACCTTTATTTTCATGTTTTGAGGTCTTGTATGCCTGTGGAGCCGCCGTAACCTCCAATTGGAATATTAATTATCCAAAAAGGAAAAAGTTCTGTTTCTGNGTAATTTGCTCATAGATTCTCTCAATTCTCGGTGGTACCTTTATTTTCATGTTTTGAGGTCTTGTATGCCTGTGGAGCCGCCGTAACCTCCAATTGGAATATTAATTATCCAAAAAGGAAAAAGTTCTGTTTCTGCCAACATATTGAAATTAAAATACTGTTCAACGTATTTCTATTAAAATAATGTTCTGTAGCATCAATTATGATTGTTTTTACGTCAAATTTCATAAGCAAGGCCATTATTTTGAAAACTTGGGTGTTCTTTGTCTTTTATGCAAATCAAATGTTTTTTTGGAGATGAAGAGTAGTTGTTAGAAAAGTAGACCTGGACATTTACTGTGTTCCATAACCTAGATATTTTATTTGATGCGGTTTCACCAGAAAAAGCTGATGGCTTATGTTTGCTATTTCTCTTACAGCAATTTTTTTCTAAAATATTCTTGTTGTATTTTCAGTCTTGGGACAAATTTGCACATGCAAGGTTTTCTAGGCTGTATATTTTTTTGCGAGTNATCTTTTATGCAAATCAAATGTTTTTTTGGAGATGAAGAGTAGTTGTTAGAAAAGTAGGCCTGGACATTTACTGTGTTCCATAACCTAGATATTTTATTTGATGCGGTTTCACCAGAAAAAGCTGATGGCTTATGTTTGCTATTTCTCTTACAGCAATTTTTTTCTAAAATATTCTTGTTGTATTTTCAGTCTTGGGACAAATTTGCACATGCAAGGTTTTCTAGGCTGTATATTTTTTTGCGAGTTGGAGGTCATTTTTACAATTTGGAATTTTTTTTTGGGTTTTGTTAGCCATAAAGAGCCTCAAACTGGGTCGCGAGAAGCAGCTTCCAATATGTTAAATTTCAGAGTATTTCAATCAGCCTTTTCCTTTCTCCTTTCAAGTTGTTCTTCCTTTCTCCTTTCCTTTCCTTTGGACACGGCACTGAACAAGAACTAGATATTATATTTCCTGCTCCAGCTCACTTTTCAATGAAATAATTACATGCGCAAAGTCTGAATTGTTTTATGTAATATGAGTCCATGAGTTAGCTATCTATTAATGCACTGACTTAAGTCTTTTCATGCAGGTTGTGCCTAACATTGCAATGGTTGAAACATATGCTCGATTGCTGCNCGCAAAGTCTGAATTGTTTTATGTAATATGAGTCCATGAGTTAGCTATCTATTAATGCACTGACTTAAGTATTTTCATGCAGGTTGTGCCTAACATTGCAATGGTTGAAACATATGCTCGATTGCTGCTCATTGCACCTCATTCAGTGTTTCGTTCAACCTTGAGCGCAGTAATTTCTTTTGCCTTTTTCCATGAGAATGTTATAATTTAGAGACTATATTTATTCTCATGATTACTATATCATTAATATGTGTTTAGGGTACTTTTCGCACTTAAATTTTCATGTATAGGAATAATCGGCAGGGAAGATATAGGAATATCTCTGATTCTCTGATGATAATATATTATAGAAGGGCCATTGCTTAGTTTAATGTTTAAGTGCTTGGAATGCAGAGCTTGAGAATGCAGGTCTTGAGTCCAAAAATTGCCACTTTGTGAAAGTATGCCATAGATTACCTTTGTTTTCAGCCCACTCATATCAGCCACCTTCGGAAGTGGGACCAAACTGGGTAATGACTTTTTGGAGAAGAAACGTATGTCCTAGGTCACAAGAGCAGAAATGATGGTAAGAGCGAGAAAAAGTTTCACCGATTAAAGTGTACTTCAAGCGGAAGTGCCTGCAAAGTGTGTACGAACTCTTTTGGTGTTATACTTGGGTAAATATCAGTTAATTAAATACTAATTAGTTTGTTAATTTGAAAAGTAAAAAAATAGTGTAATATGTCGGGGACTCAACTGCAGCGGAATATAATTGTTCGAGGTCAAACGTAGATTAGATGAAAATGATGAGGGCTCAATTCTAACAATAGTATGAATCAAGGAGTGAAAATTCAATGGATTCGTCTCAAAAATGTCGAAACGTATGAAACGTTTCCGTTTCCCAGGAGACCAAAATGAATTAGTGATGGAATCAAAATTCTAATACTTCGAGGTGTTTCATAATGTTTTGAGGTATTTTGTAATGTTTCAATGCATTTGCACAATTGTTTAGGAATGTTTGAAGATATTTCAAGATATTTGAATATATTTCGACCAATGTTTTGGAAAAATAATTCTTAAATTTTTATTTTTTTCATTATGTTTCCGAAACGGATTGAAACGTTTCTGAAACACATCAAAACATTTCCATTTCCTTGGTGACCGAAACAATGCAGCGAAACGAAATTTTGAATCCTCAATTTCAATACACCATTGTCTTGTATTGATACAATGATTACCTTTTTCAACTTTGTCCCCATTGAGACACAATTCAAAAGAGAATGAATGATGGCGGTATGCTTTGAGGAACAAGTTTTGGGAGAAGAAGAGAAATAAGAGGAATCGTGCACATGGCCATAAGTACAGCGTTTAACAGTAACCTGAAGGTGGTTTAAACCTTACCATTCTCTTCCTTCCTTCCTTTAATGAACGAAGAAAATCGAGATTTGGTCCCAAAGAATGAAAAGAAGAATTCAAAATAGAGGGGTGTTGTATCACTATATAGAAGCTAGAAATTCTTTAAATCATAGCTAGAAATTCTTTAAATCATAGAAGTGGGCTGGGAAATAGGGGCTAGACTAAGTAATGAGTGTGGGTTTTTGAATCCACAGATCAAGGCTATCAGTTCATGAACCATTGCTGCAACAGAGGTCAAAGTGCTGATTTGCCTCCCTAGTTGGGCCGATTGTATGTGTTAATATATGTGCAAGTCCTTGTTATCTTTCACGCCTAAGGTGTGATTCATGAATAATCCTTGATATTAATGTAAATCTCTGCAAATGTTTTATAGTTTTTGGAAACTTTCAGAAATTCATGTGTCTTATACACCTTAACAATACTAACTATACTTAGAGTGTAGTTGCCAATTTTTTGCCTGGCTGCTGCCTTGTGCACCCCAGTGCTTATGGCTCTAATCTTCCAGCTAGTAGTTGCCCGGACCAGCATGTGCTGGATGCTTCCCTGTTTTTCCAAAAAGTGTCCTAAAGTTTACTTTGAATCTAACATTCACCCCATATATTTAATTAGTTTATGGGAGTAAAAATAAAATAAACCAAGGACATATTTGGATCCAGTAAGTAATACTGAACAAGAATAAAATTAATTAAAATATATTTGAATACGTTGCTCTCTTGCTGGTGTGGACTCAATTTAAGTAATACTGAACATGAATAAAATTAATTAAAATATATTTGAATACGTTGCTCTCTTGCTGGTGTGGACTCAATTTAAGTAATACTGAACATGAATAAAATTAATTAAAATATATTTGAATACGTTGCTCTCTTGCTGGTGTGGACTCAATTTAAGTAATACTGAACATGAATAAAATTAATTAAAATATATTTGAATACGTTGCTCTCTTGCTGGTGTGGACTCAATTTAAGTAATACTGAACATGAATAAAATTAATTAAAATATATTTGAATACGTTGCTCTCTTGCTGGTGTGGACTCAATTTAAGTAATACTGAACATGAATAAAATTAATTAAAATATATTTGAATACGTTGCTCTCTTGCTGGTGTGGACTCAATTTAAGTAATACTGAACATGAATAAAATTAATTAAAATATATTTGAATACGTTGCTCTCTTGCTGGTGTGGACTCAATTTAAGTAATACTGAACATGAATAAAATTAATTAAAATATATTTGAACACGTTGCTGCCTTGCTGGAGTGGACTCAATTCAGCGCTTCTCCCTCAAGCTTTAAACAAGGAGCATGAACTAACTCCTGGGCAAGTTCTAAAACGCCGTGTTTCACTGCACGTCTCAGATATGTATGATATCTATTTCCTCTTCTTCCTTCAGCATCCACTGTTTATTCCTTTTCTTCCACACCCTCGTTCTCNCTAAAACGCCGTATTTCACTGCACGTCTCAGATATGTATGATATCTATCTCCTCTTCTTCCTTCAGCATCCACTGTTTATTCCTTTTCTTCCACACCCTCGTTCTCATTATGTAGTTTCTGTTAAATCAATCACCACATGATTCTGAATCCTTGGGCAACATCTGTGCACTGCTTCACTGCCATATTTCTCATTTGCTCCACATATGTTTCTTCTTCAATGTAGTATGCTTATGCACAAATTGCAGATTATCGGAAGTGAATGAAGTCTGGAAGTATGTAATTATTTATTAGACGTGTCGAGTTGAAGGGTGATTGAGCACTGTGCTTTAGGTTGGTACCTGGGCCATCGAATAAGCACCTGGGTGAGCAACTGGGCAACAGTGTGGTTCATCCCCAAGGTCACTTGTGCAATTTGACAACTATGATTTTGCGAAATGGGATAAAAGAACTAAGAATCTCCTTTTTGTCTCCCTCTTTTTGACAGACAGCCTCATTGTGGTGGTTATTGTCATCCTCGTCATCATAATCACCAGATCATAGTTATATTGTTTCTTCTTTTCCTTCTTTTACTCCTCTTTCTTGTTCTTGGGATACCTTGTACCATATGTGTTCCCTGTTTTCATTCAATCTTGTTGCTAATTACAAGGATATCTTTTATTGCAAATAATTTGAGGAATGCTTCATGTGCAGTCTGTGCCATTAGGCTGTTAGGCTGCTTTCGGTTTGTTTTGAAGAGTTAGTTTATTCATTTCTGGTTATTTTCATGATTAAAAATGTTGTAAAGGAGTGTTTCTTTGTGGATTTTTCATTTATACGATGTTTAAATATGGTGGCATTCATCTGTGTGGGACACTTGATTTTCTGGTGTTTTGTTTCTTTTGTTCGCGCATAATGCTCCTTCTTGTGTTTTTACTTCTTGATTCTTACTGCAGGCTCTGACACAAAGGAATCAGAACACTTTGAACAAGCCTGGAGCATCTCTTTTGGTGCTTGAAATTCTGAACTACCGTTTGCTTGCACTTTACCGGTAACCATCTGGTCCATCTCATGGTACTGATATATTTTTGAATGAAGACTATTTCTCATATTATCATGTTGAGAACAATTTTGTTTCCAAGCTTTGCCTGTACAGCACTATGGTTGCTGTAGGATATTGTTTCGGTCAAATTGAGAAATCTTATTAATTATGCCTGAAGTGAAAGAGTTTGTTCACATCACATGTTCTTCCTTCTTTTAGGTACCAAGGAAAGAGCAAACACTTGATGTATGAGGTCACAAAAATGTTATCCATTCTAAAAGCGAAACGTGGAGATCATCGCATTTTTCGATTGGCTGAAAATTTGTGCATGAATCTAATTTTGTCATTGAGAGATTTTTTTGTTGTGAAGAAGGAGGGGAAGGTGAGAATCATGGTCTCAAACTTGCTAATCCCTTCTATACTGCGCTAAAGCTTAATATCATGTCTGTTTAATCTTTTCCAGGGTCCAACTGAGTTTACAGAAACTTTAAATCGGATAACCATAACTACTCTTGCCATCATTATCAAGACACGTGGAATTGCAGAGGCTGATCATTTGCACTATCTGCAGACAATGTTGGAACAGATACTAGCAACTAGTCAGCACAGTTGGTCAGAGAAAACTCTCCGCTACTTCCCTGCTATCCTACGTGATGCCTTGATTGGACGAATAGATAAAAGGGGCCTGGCAATCAAAGCATGGCAACAGGTACATCATATGACTTACAGTTTGCATTAAATTTCCTAAAATTGTACATTTTATTTTTTTCCCTTGTTTATTTGTTGAACTACTTTTATCTTCACATAAACTTAGACTTTTCTATGGCCTTAACTTCATTGACTGTGTCCTCTCCACTGTCATCTATTGTAGTTCGATTATTTGCATCAAAGTTTTGACTAGTCTTTAGAATATTTGATGGAATCATCTGGGAGAAAAAAATTTACAGGAAGAAAACCAAAATTGATGGGGAGTAGAATAGGTGGAGATGAGGGACAATGTAAGNGACTTGTCTTTAGAATATTTGATGGAATCATCTGGGAGAAAAAAATTTACGGGAAGAAAACCAAAATTGATGGGGAGTAGAATAGGTGGAGATGAGGGACAATGTAAGGGAAATTTGCCGAGATGCATTGTTATCAAGGATCAAAATTTCGTTTCGAAGTACCGTTTCGGTCAACTCAAAAATAGAAACGTTTCGGAAACATTTCGGAAACGCAATGGAAACGCAGAAAAAATATGGAAACGCATAGAAACACAAATGCAATCCATTAATTTATAAAGATATGCTAAATAATTTATTAATTCAACATATTTATTAGGTTAACATCAATTTATACAAGAATAAATTTAAATTTGAGGGAAAAAAAGGCTTGACTTGAGGCGAAAGTCACTTAAATTAGTTTCAAACACTTAATTTTTATGAAATAAACACATTTTTACATAATATTAAGGTCTTATAATACACATGAAATGCTAATGAGTACATACTTACATGGTTACATCCATTCCCCTGTGGAGTGTCGAGCAGGCTCATACATCGGTGTAGGCTCTGGGTNGTTATATTGTTTCTTCTTTTCCTTCTTTTACTCCTCTTTCTTGTTCTTGGGATACCTTGTACCATATGTGTTCCCTGTTTTCATTCAATCTTGTTGCTAATTACAAGGATATCTTTTATTGCAAATAATTTGAGGAATGCTTCATGTGCAGTCTGTGCCATTAGGCTGTTAGGCTGCTTTCGGTTTGTTTTGAAGAGTTAGTTTATTCATTTCTGGTTATTTTCATGATTAAAAATGTTGTAAAGGAGTGTTTCTTTGTGGATTTTTCATTTATACGATGTTTAAATATGGTGGCATTCATCTGTGTGGGACACTTGATTTTCTGGTGTTTTGTTTCTTTTGTTCGCGCATAATGCTCCTTCTTGTGTTTTTACTTCTTGATTCTTACTGCAGGCTCTGACACAAAGGAATCAGAACACTTTGAACAAGCCTGGAGCATCTCTTTTGGTGCTTGAAATTCTGAACTACCGTTTGCTTGCACTTTACCGGTAATCATCTGGTCCATCTCATGGTACTGATATATTTTTGAATGAAGACTATTTCTCATATTATCATGTTGAGAACAATTTTGTTTCCAAGCTTTGCCTGTACAGCACTATGGTTGCTGTAGGATATTGTTTCGGTCAAATTGAGAAATCTTATTAATTATGCCTGAAGTGAAAGAGTTTGTTCACATCACATGTTCTTCCTTCTTTTAGGTACCAAGGAAAGAGCAAACACTTGATGTATGAGGTCACAAAAATGTTATCCATTCTAAAAGCGAAACGTGGAGATCATCGCATTTTTCGATTGGCTGAAAATTTGTGCATGAATCTAATTTTGTCATTGAGAGATTTTTTTGTTGTGAAGAAGGAGGGGAAGGTGAGAATCATGGTCTCAAACTTGCTAATCCCTTCTATACTGCGCTAAAGCTTAATATCATGTCTGTTTAATCTTTTCCAGGGTCCAACTGAGTTTACAGAAACTTTAAATCGGATAACCATAACTACTCTTGCCATCATTATCAAGACACGTGGAATTGCAGAGGCTGATCATTTGCACTATCTGCAGACAATGTTGGAACAGATACTAGCAACTAGTCAGCACAGTTGGTCAGAGAAAACTCTCCGCTACTTCCCTGCTATCCTACGTGATGCCTTGATTGGACGAATAGATAAAAGGGGCCTGGCAATCAAAGCATGGCAACAGGTACATCATATGACTTACAGTTTGCATTAAATTTCCTAAAATTGTACATTTTATTTTTTTCCCTTGTTTATTTGTTGAACTACTTTTATCTTCACATAAACTTAGACTTTTCTATGGCCTTAACTTCATTGACTGTGTCCTCTCCACTGTCATCTATTGTAGTTCGATTATTTGCATCAAAGTTTTGACTAGTCTTTAGAATATTTGATGGAATCATCTGGGAGAAAAAAATTTACAGGAAGAAAACCAAAATTGATGGGGAGTAGAATAGGTGGAGATGAGGGACAATGTAAGGGAAATTTGCCGAGATGCATTGTTATCCACTTCCTTGCAACATGATGAGAGTGACTAACTTATGCCTACTTCTGGGGGAGTCAAACGTTTAGATAGGTTTAATTTAGTCTTTCATAATGATGTCAAACCATTGTGGAAAGGATCAAAGATCAAAATTTCGTTTTGGTGTAAAGTTCATATTAGCTCCGATTTCCATTTCGGAAATGGAATGGAAACATAATTTTTTTTGATAATTGTTTCCTAAACATTCCAAAACAGTGGGTTGAAAGACATTGAGACATGGGAATTTCAATATTCTATCATTCAACCTTTTCGGTTTCTATGGATTATTTTATTAACCTTTCCATCAAACTGCCTTGCAAAGGTTTTTGATGGCCATCAAGTAAAATAACATGTTAATTATTTATATAGAGGGACCAGTTAATGCCCGTGCCTTAAAGCATTATGTAACAAAAAAAATGGCCAATTAGAAGGCCTAACAATTAGAAGGATTGCTAAATCACAAAATCTCATGTGTAGTGAAAAAACTATAAAAAGGATTGAAGTAACTAAAAAAGAAAGTGCACTCAATATCGGTCGTCTAACTTCTACATATTTATGGCATGGGTATCACTAATATGTCGCCTAGGCATTTTAACACCATCAATTTGTTTAGATCAAGATTAGTTAGGCACTAGTGAACACAAAGCAAAACATTCTTTCAATAATTACCAAATATCAAAAACTTTGAATTTAGTTGAACAATAGCAGCAAAACCACAAAAAAGTGCAGCAAAAACCCATGAAAGGTTGTTCTACTTTCGTATTATGTCACTCTCCTATTGTTCAAATATTCTATGATGTTCTACTTTTGTAATATTGTAATTGTCTTCAATATCAATGTAATATAAATAGGTGATAGGGTGTTGGTAACATACATCCTACACAAAAAAGTGCAACAAAAATCCACCAAAGGTTGTAGTTAAAAAACTAAAATACACCAAAAATTGTTAAAGAATGTTATTTTCTTATTATGTTGGTTTCCTATTATGCCACTCTTAGATTGTTCAAATTTTCTTTTATGTGGTTTTTCTATTATGTTATACTTTTCTAATATTGTGATTGTCTTTAATATCAATGTAACATAAATAGGTGATAGGGTTTTGGCAACATACATCCTACAAACAACATTGTCTTATCCTCTCTTTATCAATTATTTAAAGATCAAACTTAGTATCAGAGCAAGATACTTGGGTGAGTGGGTTCAAGCCCTAGGTGAGCACTTCAGTTGCCTAAAGGTTGGGTAGGCGCAGCACACATTAAGTTGTCGTTATCTGCGTTTGTTCATCAGCTGGTATGATTATTATCAATTATTGTGGGATGCCAGAATCCGTGTTTTTGTCTTATCATGGGCGTGAATTTTAGTGTTTTAGTTTCGTTTACTGTCATTCAGTCCACCTTGGTGTTGGTTTGGTGGTTTTCATCTTGCATCACTTTTGGGTTAGTGTTTTTAGTCAGATTTTGTGCCAATTCAGTGGTTTTCGACTCAATTTGGTGTTGGTATAGTGGTTTTCATCATAAATCAATTTTGGTTCAATGTTTTTAACCCGGTTTAGTGTTAGTTCAAATGGTTTTTGTCCTAGTTTGATGCTTGTTTAGTGGTTTTCATCCGGTTCAATTCCGGCTTAGTGTTTTAGCCCGGTTTAGTGCCGGTTCGGTGGTTTTTAGGTTAGTTTGGTATTGGTTTTTAGTGGTTTTCATCCCGATTTAATTTCGATTCAGTATTTTCAACCCAGTTTAATTCTGGTTCAGTGTTTTTGATTCAGTTTGGCGCTGGTTTATTGGTTTTCATCCCCGTTTAATTTTGATTTAGTCTTTTCAATCCATTTTAACTCTGGTGTAGTGTGTTCGGTACAATTTGATGCTAGTTTAGTAATTTTCACCCTGATTTAATTAAGGTTCAATGTTTTCAATTCCGTGTAGTGTTGGTTTAGCGGTTTTTGACATAGTTTGGTGTCGGTTTAGTGGTATTTATCCTAGTATAATTCCGGTTCAGTGTTTTCGACCTGATTTAATTCCAGTTAAGTGGTTTAGTAGTTTTCATCCCNACTTGGTGTTGGTTTGGTGGTTTTCATCTTGCATCACTTTTGGGTTAGTGTTTTTAGTCAGATTTTGTGCCAATTCAGTGGTTTTCGACTCAATTTGGTGTTGGTATAGTGGTTTTCATCATAAATCAATTTTGGTTCAATGTTTTTAACCCGGTTTAGTGTTAGTTCAAATGGTTTTTGTCCTAGTTTGATGCTTGTTTAGTGGTTTTCATCCGGTTCAATTCCGGCTTAGTGTTTTAGCCCGGTTTAGTGCCGGTTCGGTGGTTTTTAGGTTAGTTTGGTATTGGTTTTTAGTGGTTTTCATCCCGATTTAATTTCGATTCAGTATTTTCAACCCAGTTTAATTCTGGTTCAGTGTTTTTGATTCAGTTTGGCGCTGGTTTATTGGTTTTCATCCCCGTTTAATTTTGATTTAGTCTTTTCAATCCATTTTAACTCTGGTGTAGTGTGTTCGGTACAATTTGATGCTAGTTTAGTAATTTTCACCCTGATTTAATTAAGGTTCAATGTTTTCAATTCCGTGTAGTGTTGGTTTAGCGGTTTTTGACATAGTTTGGTGTCGGTTTAGTGGTATTTATCCTAGTATAATTCCAGTTCAGTGTTTTCGACCTGATTTAATTCCAGTTAAGTGGTTTAGTAGTTTTCATCCCGATTCACTTTCAATTGAAGTTTTTATTGCGGTTAAATATTGGTTTTGTAACATTAGTTCAACATCTTTTTCGCTGATTCAATTCCGGTAATACTTGGGCTAGCTGATTTACAATTGTTCCTGTTTAATTTAGTTAGATTATAATATCGTTAGGTTCTAGGAAAGAGAGAAATAGAATAATGAGAAGATAGTAGTGTATTAGGGTTACAAAACTACACCCAGTTTTTATATATTGTCACATTTACAAAGTACTAAAGTACCCTTACTGTAGAAATAACATAATATACCTCTCCCTCAAAACTCAGCCTATGTACTTATATGCACAGTTGGTCCCAAGCCCGGATAAAGAAGGGTTGTGTTAGGTAACTGACAATCCGTGTAAAACTCGTTAGACCAAACATGAACATGAATCCAATGAATATTTGCGTAAATGCTAGGACATTCCCCATGAGCGATGCGTTGCACCAGCTTCCGGGTGTTTTGAAAAGTGGGCAAAGGGCGTCGCATTTTAGCCGTTTGGATGCGGTGAAAAATTTGCAAAGGTTCTGTGCCACTTGGGATAAGCGCGAGTAAAGAGATTAATTTAGGATACTAAACTTAGGTTAGCAACTTGGAACATAGGAACACTAATAGTTAAGGGAATGGAGCTAGTCGAAATCATGATTATAAAAAAAATTAATATAGCGTGCCTACACGAAACTAGAATCCATTACCAATTTACGACTGTTTTAAAACTTAAATACCAATATACAACTATTTTGAACTTATTTACCAATTTATAGTATTTTTTAAAAGCGGAATCAACAAATCCGCTTTTAACAATACAAACGGGATTAACAACCCCGCTTTTAATAAAAAAAAATTAAAAAGCGTACTCAATGAATACGTTTTCTTTTTCCACCAGAACACACATCTTTCCCTATCTTTCACTGTCAAAAGTAATGGACTTTTTTTATCGGTACATGCACTTCTGGTAAAAACCCGGAAAGCAAATTGAATGAAAGGATGAATGTCTTTTAAGTTTCTACAGAAGCCCAGCTCGGCTGGTATAGAACCATTGAGGTCAGAGTAAACAAGATTCAAGATCGTAAAATTTTGAAGCTTTCCGATGGATTTTGGGATTGAACACTTCAATGGGTTGTAAGAAAGATCAAGTTTGCTTAGCGATTTTAGATTTGATATTGTTTCCGGCAATGGAATAGCGCAAGAAGGCACAAAGAAGTTCTGGAGACTCGAAAGGTTGCCAATTTCCGACGGTAATTCACCAGAAAAGTGGTTGATTCCGATGCAAAGGTCAATGAGGTTCTTTAAATTTTTTATTTTCGGTGGAATATAGCCGGGAAAAAGAGTTGTTTGAGATGTCTAAAGAGGTTAAAGGTTGAAGCTTTGTGAAGAGAGTTGGAGAGAGAGATAACCTAAGAGAAAGCTGTTGCCGAGGCCTAGGGAAAGCGTATTCATTGAGTACGCTTTTTAATTTTTTTTATTAAAAGCGGAGTTATTAATTCCGTTTTTATTGTTAAAAATAGATTTGTTGATTCTGCTTTTAAAAAGTGTCATAGATTGGTAAATAAGTTCAAAACAGTTGTATATTGGTATTTAAGTTTTAAAATAGTCGTAGATTGGTAATAGAGTCCAAGAAACTAAGTGGGTAGTGGATAAAGCTAGGGAAATAGAAAATATAGGATATAAACTTTATTACCCTGGAAAGATAGACATAAATGGAGTAGGAATAATAGTTGATCCGCATCTTAAACAAGCGGTAGTAACAATTCTTAGGAAAAGGAGATAGAATAATATTAATTAAACTTGTAATAGAGGAATCCTTTGAAATGTCATGTCGAAACGTCCAAAACATTTCACATTTTCAATATACTGATACGAAACATGGGTTGAACGCCAAAATTCCAAACTTTCAGTCGAAACGTCACTGTGTCGGACTGTTTCGACGAAACAGTGTACAGATTTGCCAGCACTCTAGGCCAAAAAAAAAAAGGGAAACACTCATAAATCTGATATTTCCCAAATCAAATCTCAGAATTCACAGATCGTCCAAGCCAAAATAAAAAGTTGGGGGGGGGGGGNTGAGTGTTAATTAAAAGAGGCTTCGACTACAAACGGTGAGAAGTTTGAGAGCCACTGCTTAATTCAAATTATGCTAAATGTAAAAATTAGCATCTTTGTAACCATCCAATCACCTGATATGGGTGGGACCAATGCTTTCATGTGGATCCACAAAAGACAAGATCAAGAGTTTTCCGCTTTGGGTTTACTTTGAAATTTGCAATGTAGAAAGATAAAAGAGTAAAAAATCTATGTAATCAAAATTGTGCGAGTTTAAAAAGTTATAGCACAGTGCTAAAGTACTGGCAAGGATCTNAAATCACATGCGTTTTGGGCTTATCACACGATACCATGCTACGACCGATGTGTATCAATATTTTCCGAGTTGATGGTCGATACTGCGACCTTGAACTATGGTGAAAATTGTAAGAGATGAGAGAGAAGCAGGAAAGTAGAAATTTGAAGAAATGAGAGAGGCGGGAAAGTATAAATTGAGGGAAAGTTTTAGGCTATTGGATTATGTTGAATAACAGAGAAAGAGATCTCAACCCTTATTTTGGTCTCCTAAGTGTCTCATTTAAAAAACAGCTCTATCTTATTAAGATAAATTCTATGTTATCTCAAATCTGTCATTTCCGGAATCCTTATGTAATTTAGTGAAATTCTTGGCATATCTTATTCCAGTTGATTTTCTTAGGCTTCAAATTTAGAGTCAAATGCTGCTGATCATAGTTCTTTGTGCTTCTAGGAGTATATGATCTTGACCCTGGATTTGGGGGCTTTTAATGTCATTTTGAATAATGGTGGTCTCCATTTTTTATGGCTGTTGAATGAATCATTTAGCTCCATAGAATTAAAACTAGAAATTCCCTTACTTTCCTAGAATGGATCCTCTTACCAATTTTCTGTTTATAATTAGATAGTTTGCAAGTCCTTCGTAACCATGACTTGTTGCCTTTTGCTCAATTAGTTACTCAAACTAATAGATGGTCTCTAAACAAATTCGGACGATTTTAATGGTTGGTGTGCTAGGCAATTATGATTTCAGTCTCTTTTACGGTGATTTGGACTTTGATTTGGATTATGGAGGGGAGCTTTCCCATTTGGTACTATGGGTTTTACTATGTACAAAGTGTAAATTTGTTCATATTTAGACTCCATTATTGGGATTTTGATTATCATGGGATACTTGGAAAAGCAGGCCACCCCATTAATTGGGACTAAATAGGACTGTGCTTTATTTCCTTGGGAAAGCAAGCCTGCTTGAATGGACAAAGAGTGAATTTGATGAAAAAAAATAAAATTTGAGCTGATTACCTTTACTGTTTCTTGATTTTCATTTGTGTGGTTTGAGTGTTAATTAAAAGAGGCTTCGACTACAAACGGTGAGAAGTTTAATTCAAATTATGCTAAATGTAAAAATTAGCATCTTTGTAACCATCCAATCACCTGATGTGGGTGGGACCAATGCTTTCATGTGGATCCACAAAAGACAAGATCAAGAGTTTTCCGCTTTGGGTTTACTTTGAAATTTGCAATGTAGAAAGATAAAAGAGTAAAAAATCTATGTAATCAAAATTGTGCGAGTTTAAAAAGTTATAGCACAGTGCTAAAGTACTGGCAAGGATCTTAGCGGAGGGATAGGATCCGGATTTTGACTGTATTGCTGACATATAAAAGAAAGTTCCACTGAGTTCAAATTTTGAAACTAATTTCCAAAAGATTCACCAATGAAAAGCAATTTCAGGACTAATGGTATTCTCTTATTATTCAAGTAATCTTTGTTTTTCAAAGGGCTCACTTAATCCAAGGATATCAATTTTCTTGGCAGGCAGAAACAACTGTGATTAATCAATGCACCCAGCTTCTTTCACCATCAGCTGATCCTACTTATGTCACGACATATATTAGTCATAGCTTTCCTGAACACCGCCATTATCTTTGTGCTGGTTCATGGATTCTGATGCATGGGCATCCTGAGAACATCAACAGTGCAAATCTCGTAAGACTATATTACATTTTTCTCGTCTTGGCCAGAAATATGTTTGCATTGTGGACATCCCAAGATATATTTTACTCCAGTAATATGTTACATTTTTAATTCTCTCTCTCTCTCTCTCACATGTAATGGATTCCAAGGGCCGCGTCTTAAGAGAATTTTCCCCTGAAGAAGTGACCGCAAATATATACACAATGGTGGATGTCCTACTCCATCACATACATTTGGAGCTACAGCTTAGACACCCCTTACAGGTTTTGCATTACCATATTGCTCTATCTTGACCTTTTTTTATATAGATATTTTCTTCATCATTTACAATGTCGTACAGTTAGCCTTTTTTTTTCCTGCGAGTTTGTCTTACAATATCCATTCTTCAGGATCTTATACTAAAAGCTTGTGCAAACCTTGCATATTTTATTTGGACTCATGACCTTCTGCCTCTGGACATTTTGCTTTTAGCACTTATTGACCGTGACGATGATCCCCATGCCTTGCATATTGTGGTACGTTTGCTTAACAAATACCTCTAATTCATCTTCACAAGTAGCTTTGTCCACCTATGTATTAGTGTGACCATTAAATATCTTGTGCATGCACTACTTCTATCTTTTTTGATGGTAAAATATGCAACTTTTAATATCACTCACATTTCCGAGTTTGTCTGCCTGATTGATGATGTTGTTATGCCCCTTTATTTCTTCTCTAAGAACTGAAATACATTTTTATGAGTGGAATGGAGACTATCTAGAGTAATATTACCTGGATCAGGTATTTGGTACGATGCTTTCTTTGATATGTGATCCGGTGAGTAGATTTAGTTGGTTTGGTGGTTTGAGTTGCAATTCATTTTGGAACTTTTATTTGAATTGCTTTCAATCCTAGATGGAATTATATATAATCTTACATTCACACATACATAGTCAATCAATATTTTTTTTATACTTATGATGAGTGTATAGCCTAGTAGTTATGAATAATAACAATCGATGTAGGCATATTCTTATTGCAGAAAAAGTTACAAATTTTCCATCACAGCACATCAAAATATAAGTTTAAAGCTTACCAAAATAAATACGAAGAATACAATCACAAGTAAAATTTGGGGTTAGTGTTACAATTTATGGTTACCTGAATTGTGGTTTAGAATTTGGCATGTGAAATTTGGGAGCTCTTGGTCGCTAACTCACCCATTTAGGGTTGTGTGACCAAGATTGTGGGACCCATGGGGTATCTATGAACCTTGTGTCCTTGGTCTTGAGAAGTATTTATGATGTGAGGGTACGCAGAATGATGTTTTAGGTCAAGTGAGGAAACTAGATGACTTGGTACTATGGTACGGAATGATATAAGTGTCCACTGCTCTTGGTTTTTGATAAAGGCCATGATACAACTTAGATGTAGGCTCAGTACTTTCTTTGTGACAAACCTCTTGGCCATGGACATTAGGGAGCTCAAAATTGGGAACTTGAGGAAAATTTTGGCTTCCTAGGATATCAATTTCATCTAGTATAAAGCTGTTCTCATCAGTCATTAGATGCCCTTTTGCATATTTCATTACACTCCTTTGTTTACCCCGTCAACTTTAACTGTAAATCTTTTCTTCTCAATCTTGAACTCCATCCTCTGATATCTATGGTGACCAGCTAAATGGATGATTGGATACGCATTACTGAATGGAATCACTTTGGTTCCTTCGAATGTTTATTCAATAGAGGTTCCTTGGAGTGGTTAGAAAATTCACTAGGAAGTGTTGGGAGATGGAAATGGGACGACGTTTTCTTCAAAAAGTATAGGGGAGATGGATTTTGTGTGGGTTGAAAAAGAGACTAGTAGATTTTATGGAATTCGTTAGAATCATAAAATTGATGAATAATGCCAGGAGGATGAGACTAATCATTCCTAAAAGTGATGAATGAAGTGGATGACAAAGCTTTGGTAGGTTGTTAGTGATAAATATCATCAAATTAAGAAAAGAGATAAAAGAGAGAATATGATTGTATTAAAGCTTAATAGAAAAATATATACAAAAGGCCCTTATATAGTAGGACAACATAAAAGAATAAAAGGACTAAATTACCCGTAAGACTAAATATTCTAACTACTCTAACACTCTCCCTCAAACTCATGATGTGGTAGCNAAAGCTTGTGCAAACCTTGCATATTTTATTTGGACTCATGACCTTCTGCCTCTGGACATTTTGCTTTTAGCACTTATTGACCGTGACGATGATCCCCATGCCTTGCATATTGTGGTACGTTTGCTTAACAAATACCTCTAATTCATCTTCACAAGTAGCTTTGTCCACCTATGTATTAGTGTGACCATTAAATATCTTGTGCATGCACTACTTCTATCTTTTTTGATGGTAAAATATGCAACTTTTAATATCACTCACATTTCCGAGTTTGTCTGCCTGATTGATGATGTTGTTATGCCCCTTTATTTCTTCTCTAAGAACTGAAATACATTTTTATGAGCGGAATGGAGACTATCTAGAGCAATATTACCTGGATCAGGTATTTGGTACGATGCTTTCTTTGATATGTGATCCGGTGAGTAGATTTAGTTGGTTTGGTGGTTTGAGTTGCAATTCATTTTGGAACTTTTATTTGAATTGCTTTCAATCCTAGATGGAATTATATATAATCTTACATTCACACATACATAGTCAATCAATATTTTTTTTATACTTATGATGAGTGTATAGCCTAGTAGTTATGAATAATAACAATCGATGTAGGCATATTCTTATTGCAGAAAAAGTTACAAATTTTCCATCACAGCACATCAAAATATAAGTTTAAAGCTTACCAAAATAAATACGAAGAATACAATCACAAGTAAAATTTGGGGTTAGTGTTACAATTTATGGTTACCTGAATTGTGGTTTAGAATTTGGCATGTGAAATTTGGGAGCTCTTGGTCGCTAACTCACCCATTTAGGGTTGTGTGACCAAGATTGTGGGACCCATGGGGTATCTATGAACCTTGTGTCCTTGGTCTTGAGAAGTATTTATGATGTGAGGGTACGCAGAATGATGTTTTAGGTCAAGTGAGGAAACTAGATGACTTGGTACTATGGTACGGAATGATATCAGTGTCCACTGCTCTTGGTTTTTGATAAAGGCCATGATACAACTTAGATGTAGGCTCAGTATTTTCTTTGTGACAAACCTCTTGGCCATGGACATTAGGGAGCTCAAAATTGGGAACTTGAGGAAAATTTTGGCTTCCTAGGATATCAATTTCATCTAGTATAAAGCTGTTCTCATCAGTCATTAGATGCCCTTTTGCATATTTCATTACACTCCTTTGTTTACCCCGTCAACTTTAACTGTAAANAAGTGTCCACTGCTCTTGGTTTTTGATAAAGGCCATGATACAACTTAGATGTAGGCTCAGTACTTTCTTTGTGACAAACCTCTTGGCCATGGACATTAGGGAGCTCAAAATTGGGAACTTGAGGAAAATTTTGGCTTCCTAGGATATCAATTTCATCTAGTATAAAGCTGTTCTCATCAGTCATTAGATGCCCTTTTGCATATTTCATTACACTCCTTTGTTTACCCCGTCAACTTTAACTGTAAATCTTTTCTTCTCAATCTTGAACTCCATCCTCTGATATCTATGGTGACCAGCTAAATGGATGATTGGATACGCATTACTGAATGGAATCACTTTGGTTCCTTCAAATGTTTATTCAATAGAGGTTCCGTGGAGTGGTTAGAAAATTCACTAGGAAGTGTTGGGAGATGGAAATGGGACGACGTTTTCTTCAAAAAGTATAGGGGAGATGGATTTTGTGTGGGTTGAAAAAGAGACTAGTAGATTTTATGGAATTCGTTAGAATCATAAAATTGATGAATAATGCCAGGAGGATGAGACTAATCATTCCTAAAAGTGATGAATGAAGTGGATGACAAAGCTTTGGTAGGTTGTTAGTGATAAATATCATCAAATTAAGAAAAGAGATAAAAGAGAGAGAATGATTGTATTACAGCTTAATAGAAAAATATATACAAAAGGCCCTTATATAGTAGGACAACATAAAAGAATAAAAAGACTAAATTACCCTTAAGACTAAATATTCTAACTACTCTAACACTCTCCCTCAAACTCATGATGTGGTAGCAGAAAATATTAAGAGTTTGCCAAGAAGAAAACGAAAGCGAGTAATAGTATGCGATTTTATGAAAAAATCTTCTAAAGTGGAACAAAGAAAAGGGAGGGAGATAGTGCCTAACTTAAGATGATTATCCACAATGTGACAATCAATCTCAATATGTTTTGTGAGCTCATGAAAGACTGAGTTATGAGCAATCTGAATAGCACTGGTATTGTCACAATACATTGGAGTTGGTGGAGGTAACATAATGCCAAGATCAGGAAGGAGCCATGTAACCAAACTATCTTAGCTACAGTTTATGCCATAGCACGATATTTAGCTTTAACAGATGAACGAGAAACAATAGTTTGCTTCTTGCTTTCTCAAGAAATAAGAAAATCACCGAGAAAAATACAAAAACCCGTAGTGGACTCATGGTCCATAGAATCACCAGTCTAGTTAACATCAGAATAAGCCTTGAGTTCCATAGAGGAAGAGGAGGAGAATTACAAACTCTGGTGCAGAGTACCTCGAAGATACCGAAGAATACGGATAACTGCAGCTCAGTGAACAGTGGTGGGTGAGGCAACAAATTGACTAACAACATGAATAACATAGGAGATATCCAGACGAGTGACTGTAAGATATACTAAACTCCCACCAATAGCACAATAAAGCGTAGGGTCAGACAGGAGAGTACCATCAGAAGAAGAGTAACGAACATTGAACTTTAAAGGTATTTCAACTGTCCGATTATCTGATAAACGAGCTCATTGAATAACATCTAAAGCATACTTGGACTGAGAGAGAAGATATCCTTTAGGAGAGGAAGCAATCTCAATACCCAAGAAATATCTAAGCTGCCTCAAATCTTTCATCTCAAAATAGTCTTGCAACTGGGTTTTCAATAAGCATATGTTAGCAGTGTCATCACCCATAATAATCATATCATCATATAGTAAGAATAATAGAACTTGATGAAGACCGTAAAAAAAGAGCAGAATTATGGTCATTGGCACGAAAATTCTAGTCATAAATAATAAAAAACATTTTGGCAAACTATGCCCTGGGAGCCAATTTAAGGCCATATAAAGCTCGGTAAAGTCGACATACTTAACCAGGACTATGAGATAATCCAGGAGGATAAGTCATATAAATCTCTTCACTTAAATTTCCATGAAGAAATGCATTTTTCACATCCATCTGAGACAAATTTCATTGGCGAATGGCAGCAATTGCAATCACGGTGCGAATAGTGGTCATCTTCACAACAGGGGCAAAAGTCTCACCATATTTTATACCATACTCCTAAGCAAAACCTTTGGCTACTAATCGAGCTTTATACCGTTTCACAGAACCATCAGACTTGATTTTTATCTTATAAACCTACCTACCATCAATGAGATGTTTACCAGGTGGTAAAAACACTAGTTTTCAAGCTCTGGTCTTCTGTAAGGCGGACAATTCTTCATCCATAGCCTGTTTTCAAAGTGGATCAAGTAAAGCCCCCTTGTAGGAGGTGGGTTTAGATAAAGAGTAAATAGAAGTAAGGAAAGAACAAAAGATAGGAGAATAACAAGTGTTACTCCAACCAAACTTGTCTGGACATTTGCAAGAGCACTGAGGATAACGCGGGGTATGATCCACATTATCTAAACCTGATTGGGTGGCACGAGAAGAAGGGGGAGGCACCACATCTGTAGAGGAGATAGTTGGATTTCTGTGAACATATGTATGCACAATAGGGGGATGAGTGATGTGTACAACAGAAACAGTCATATCACCAACACAAGTGTCAGAGGGAACATCAGCCAGAAATGAGTCAATATAAATGAAATCAGATTTATGCAAATGTGAAGAATTTGATGAAATAGAAAAGAAAGAAATATGCTCCATGAAAATAACATGACAAGAGACATAAAGTTTGTGTAAAACAGGATCATAGCAACAATAACCCTTTTGACCTTCACCATAACCAAGAAAAACACATAAAGCTGAATGAGCAGAGAGCTTAATGCGAAGAATACTAGGAAGCAAAACAAAACAGGTTTATCCAAATATACGCAAAGAGAAATAATTATGTGACTTACCTTATAGTTTCTCAAATGGAGAAATTTCAGATGTGATGACTGTGGGAATAGAATTAATCAGTTGGACCGCAGTAAGAACTGCTTCCCCCCAAAAAGAACTTTGGACATTTGCTGACAGTAAGAGAGTGTGCTGTCTCCATAATATGTCAGTGTTTATGCTCTGCTACACCATTCAGTTCAGGTGTGTCAGTACAAGAAGATTGACAAATAATGCCATCAGATTTTAATAGATCACGAAAAGAATTGAAAGAATATTCTCCTTCTTGGTTACATCGAAAACATTTAATAACAGATAAATATTGAGTACGTATCATAGCATGAAAAATAGTGAACACAAAAAAGAATTCATAATGATATTCATGAGATAAACCCAACAAAACTTAGTATAATCATCAATGAAAGAGACATAATATTTAGACCTTCCTTTTGTAGGAACAAGAGCTGGTCCCCAAACATCAGAATGAACCAGATTAAAAGGTGCAAGTGAGCTAGTGGAACTTTTATTAAAAGGTAATGCAGTAAATTTAGCTAATTTGCATCCACTANTTCATTGGCGAATGGCAGCAATTGCAATCACGGTGCGAATAGTGGTCATCTTCACAACAGGGGCAAAAGTCTCACCATATTTTATACCATACTCCTAAGCAAAACCTTTGGCTACTAATCGAGCTTTATACCGTTTCACAGAACCATCAGACTTGATTTTTATCTTATAAACTTATCTACCATCAATGAGATGTTTACCAGGTGGTAAAAACACTAGTTTTCAAGCTCTGGTCTTCTGTAAGGCGAACAATTCTTCATCCATAGCCTGTTTTCAAAGTGGATCAAGTAAAGCCTTCTTGTAGGAGGTGGGTTTAGATAAAGAGTAAATAGAAGTAAGGAAAGAACAAAAGATAGGAGAATAACAAGTGTTACTCCAACCAAACTTGTCTGGACATTTGCAAGAGCACTGAGGATAACGCGGGGTATGATCCACATTATCTAAACCTTGATTGGGTGGCACGAGAAGAAGGGGGAGGCACCACATCTGTAGAGGAGATAGTTGGATTTCTGTGAACATATGTATGCACAATAGGGGGATGAGTGATGTGTACAACAGAAACAGTCATATCACCAACACAAGTGTCAGAGGGAACATCAGCCAGAAATGAGTCAATATAAATGAAATCAGATTTATGCAAATGTGAAGAATTGGATGAAATAGAAAAGAAAGAAATATGCTCCATGAAAATAACATGACAAGAGACATAAAGTTTGTGTAAAACAGGATCATAGCAACAATAACCCTTTTGACCTTCACCATAACCAAGAAAAACACATAAAGCTGAATGAGCAGAGAGCTTAATGCGAAGAATACTAGGAAGCAAAACAAAACAGGTTTATCCAAATATACGCAAAGAGAAATAATTATGTGACTTACCTTATAGTTTCTCAAATGGAGAAATTTCAGATGTGATGACTGTGGGAATAGAATTAATCAGTTGGACCGCAGTAAGAACTGCTTCCCCCCAAAAAGAACTTTGGACATTTGCTGACAGTAAGAGAGCGTGTTGTCTCCATAATATGTCAGTGTTTATGCTCTGCTACACCATTCAGTTCAGGTGTGTCAGTACAAGAAGATTGACAAATAATGCCATCAGATTTTAATAGATCACGAAAAGAATTGAAAGAATATTCTCCTTCTTGGTTACATCGAAAACATTTAATAACAGATAAATATTGAGTACGTATCATAGCATGAAAAATAGTGAACATAGAAAAGAATTCATAATGATATTCATGAGATAAACCCAACAAAACTTAGTATAATCATCAATGAAAGAGACATAATATTTAGACCTTCCTTTTGTGGGAACAAGAGCTGGTCCCCAAACATCAGAATGAACCAGATTAAAAGGTGCAAATGAGCTAGTGAAACTTTTATTAAAAGGTAATGCAGTAAATTTAGCTAATTTGCATCCACTACAAATGAAATATCATGACACTCTAAATTACCCAACCTACCAGTAGAGGATAAAAATTTCAAACGAGAGTGGGACATATGGCCAAGATGAGAATGCCACAAATAGAAACTAGAAGACTGTGGACTTAAATGAAATGAAAATAAATCAATAGTAGAAACAACAATATCAGGAATATGTAACTCGTCTAACACATACAATCCTCCCTTCCTATTGTCGGTCCCAATCAGTTTCTTAAAACGTGGATTTTGTACAATACATCTAGAAGAGGAAAAATGAGTNTTATCTACCATCAATGAGATGTTTACCAGGTGGTAAAAACACTAGTTTTCAAGCTCTGGTCTTCTGTAAGGCGAACAATTCTTCATCCATAGCCTGTTTTCAAAGTGGATCAAGTAAAGCCTTCTTGTAGGAGGTGGGTTTAGATAAAGAGTAAATAGAAGTAAGGAAAGAACAAAAGATAGGAGAATAACAAGTGTTACTCCAACCAAACTTGTCTGGACATTTGCAAGAGCACTGAGGATAACGCGGGGTATGATCCACATTATCTAAACCTGATTGGGTGGCACGAGAAGAAGGGGGAGGCACCACATCTGTAGAGGAGATAGTTGGATTTCTGTGAACATATGTATGCACAATAGGGGGATGAGTGATGTGTACAACAGAAACAGTCATATCACCAACACAAGTGTCAGAGGGAACATCAGCCAGAAATGAGTCAATATAAATGAAATCAGATTTATGCAAATGTGAAGAATTGGATGAAATAGAAAAGAAAGAAATATGCTCCATGAAAATAACATGACAAGAGACATAAAGTTTGTGTAAAACAGGATCATAGCAACAATAACCCTTTTGACCTTCACCATAACCAAGAAAAACACATAAAGCTGAATGAGCAGAGAGCTTAATGCGAAGAATACTAGGAAGCAAAACAAAACAGGTTTATCCAAATATACGCAAAGAGAAATAATTATGTGACTTACCTTATAGTTTCTCAAATGGAGAAATTTCAGATGTGATGACTGTGGGAATAGAATTAATCAGTTGGACCGCAGTAAGAACTGCTTCCCCCCAAAAAGAACTTTGGACATTTGCTGACAGTAAGAGAGCGTGTTGTCTCCATAATATGTCAGTGTTTATGCTCTGCTACACCATTCAGTTCAGGTGTGTCAGTACAAGAAGATTGACAAATAATGCCATCAGATTTTAATAGATCACGAAAAGAATTGAAAGAATATTCTCCTTCTTGGTTACATCGAAAACATTTAATAACAGATAAATATTGAGTACGTATCATAGCATGAAAAATAGTGAACACAAAAAAGAATTCATAATGATATTCATGAGATAAACCCAACAAAACTTAGTATAATCATCAATGAAAGAGACATAATATTTAGACCTTCCTTTTGTAGGAACAAGAGCTGGTCCCCAAACATCAGAATGAACCAGATTAAAAGGTGCAAGTGAGCTAGTGGAACTTTTATTAAAAGGTAATGCAGTAAATTTAGCTAATTTGCATCCACTATAAATGAAATATCATGACACTCTAAATTACCCAACCTACCAGTAGAGGATAAAAATTTCAAACGAGAGTGGGACACATGACCAAGATGAGAATGCCACAAATAGAAACTAGAAGACTGTGGACTTAAATGAAATGAAAATAAATCAATAGTAGAAACAACAATATTAGGAATATGTAACTCGTCTAACACATACAATCCTCCCTTCCTATTGTCGGTCCCAATCAGTTTCTTAAAACGTGGATTTTGTACAATACATCTAGAAGAGGAAAAATGAGTTAAAAATCCCGAGTCAAAGAACTGACTAACTAAAATTAAATTCGAGGCAAGCTGTGGAATATAATAAATATCACGAAGTGTTAGATGCAGAGAAATTATAGATCCAACACCAACCAAGGACATTTGTGTACCATTAGCTGCAAGCACAGAAACAAATAGAGGAGAAAAGGTAGATGCAAATAAGGAAGAATCACTAGTCATATGATGGATAACACCTGAGTCAAAGATCCAGTCGGTTCGAGATATACCTGAAGGACTAGAAGTGAACGAACCTATAGAAGGTGAGATGGAGAGAGTATTAGGCTGTTGAAGAAGCTCCTGCAATTGATCAACAATTTTAGTCAATTTTAAACTAATTGACAGATGAGAGCCAAAATTGTCGCTCGCCAAAAATAACAATCAAATTAACGGAAACAATTTCAAATCACTAAGTCCAACTGAAGTTCAAAGGCTCAGCAAGAATAGAAGCCAAACTAACCTAACAATTACAGCCTAATGGAAAATCAAAGTCCCAGCTAGAGAACAATAGCCAATCAATCAGTCCAACAACCCAAACAACAAATATCAAACAACCCAATAGCCTAANGAATGATTGTATTACAGCTTAATAGAAAAATATATACAAAAGGCCCTTATATAGTAGGACAACATAAAAGAATAAAAAGACTAAATTACCCTTAAGACTAAATATTCTAACTACTCTAACACTCTCCCTCAAACTCATGATGTGGTAGCAGAAAATATTAAGAGTTTGCCAAGAAGAAAACGAAAGCGAGTAATAGTATGCGATTTTATGAAAAAATCTTCTAAAGTGGAACAAAGAAAAGGGAGGGAGATAGTGCCTAACTTAAGATGATTATCCACAATGTGACAATCAATCTCAATATGTTTTGTGAGCTCATGAAAGACTGAGTTATGAGCAATCTGAATAGCACTGGTATTGTCACAATACATTGGAGTTGGTGGAGGTAACATAATGCCAAGATCAGGAAGGAGCCATGTAACCAAACTATCTTAGCTACAGTTTATGCCATAGCACGATATTTAGCTTTAACAGATGAACGAGAAACAATAGTTTGCTTCTTGCTTTCTCAAGAAATAAGAAAATCACTGAGAAAAATACAAAAACCCGTAGTGGACTCATGGTCCATAGAATCACCAGTCTAGTTAACATCAGAATAAGCCTTGAGTTCCATAGAGGAAGAGGAGGAGAATTACAAACTCTGGTGCAGAGTACCTCGAAGATACCGAAGAATACGGATAACTGCAGCTCAGTGAACAGTGGTGGGTGAGGCAACAAATTGACTAACAACATGAATAACATAGGAGATATCCAGACGAGTGACTGTAAGATATACTAAACTCCCACCAATAGCACAATAAAGCGTAGGGTCAGACAGGAGAGTACCATCAGAAGAAGAGTAACGAACATTGAACTTTAAAGGTATTTCAACTGTCCGATTATCTGATAAACGAGCTCATTGAATAACATCTAAAGCATACTTGGACTGAGAGAGAAGATATCCTTTAGGAGAGGAAGCAATCTCAATACCCAAGAAATATCTAAGCTGCCTCAAATCTTTCATCTCAAAATAGTCTTGCAACTGGGTTTTCAATAAGCATATGTTAGCAGTGTCATCACCCATAATAATCATATCATCATATAGTAAGAATAATAGAACCTGATGAAGACCGTAAAAAAAGAGCAGAATTATGGTCATTGACACGAAAATTCTAGTCATAAATAATCAAAAAAAATTTGGCAAACTATGCCCTAGGAGCCAATTTAAGGCCATATAAAGCTCGGTAAAGTCGACATACTTAACCAGGACTATGAGATAATCCAGGAGGATAAGTCATATAAATCTCTTCACTTAAATTTCCATGAAGAAATGCATTTTTCACATCCATCTGAGACAAATTTCATTGGCGAATGGCAGCAATTGCAATCACGGTGCGAATAGTGGTCATCTTCACAACAGGGGCAAAAGTCTCACCATATTTTATACCATACTCCTAAGCAAAACCTTTGGCTACTAATCGAGCTTTATACCGTTTCACAGAACCATCAGACTTGATTTTTATCTTATAAACCTACCTACCATCAATGAGATGTTTACCAGGTGGTAAAAACACTAGTTTTCAAGCTCTGGTCTTCTGTAAGGCGGACAATTCTTCATCCATAGCCTGTTTTCAAAGTGGATCAAGTAAAGCCCCCTTGTAGGAGGTGGGTTTAGATAAAGAGTAAATAGAAGTAAGGAAAGAACAAAAGATAGGAGAATAACAAGTGTTACTCCAACCAAANATTTTTTTTGCTAATTGCGTCTGTAATTTAGTTGTGTTTAGGAATCGTAATTGGCTCTGATACCAGGATAAATAGCATCAAATTAAGAAAAAAGATAAAAGAGAGAATAATTGTATTACAACTTAATAGAAAAATGTATACAAAAGGCCCTTATATAGTAGGGCAACATAAAAGAACAAATAGGACTAAACTACCCTTAAGACTAAATATTCTAATTACTCTAACAGTTAGATGAGGCTACCAATGGCCGCAGTCTTACTTTGTTGTTGGAGAACAAAAACAAGGGATGAATGGATGTGTTGGGAAGGGCTGAAAAGGTGGATAATGAATTTATATTGAAAAAGGCTGCAATTAAGGGGGATGAGATGATACTAAAAGAAGAAGAGAGATGGAAGTGTGCATTGGTATGTATAAGAGAGAGCTTGTATAATCCTTGGAGTTCTATTAAAGAAGCATTGGTGGGGTTTTTGGTAGTGGAGTTTAAATTGTAAACATTCCATACTGACAAATCCCTTTTTTAATGCAATTATTGGAGAAAGGTGGAGGAAGTTTGGAAAAAAAAATTGGTTTATGTCAATGAATCTTTTAAGGTAAGGTTACAGAGGTGGCACGATGATTCAAATTTAGTTAGAAGCAAAGTTTCTTTCTTTGGGGGATGGATTGTTGTAGAAGGCTTTCCGTTTCACTTGTAGCATCGTGAGGTATTCAAGAAGATATTTGATTATTGTGGTGGGTCTATTAACATTAATTGACAAATTGAGAGACATGAAAATTTGTATCGGGCCAGAATTTATGTCCACAAACTATTATCTGGATTTTCCAAGAAAAAGTTAATTATGATAAAGTTGTTAAAAACAGAAAACGTAGCAGTAGATGCTTTTGGAAATCTATTGGTTGTTCATTGGGAGGTTAGTTGAGCTTATTAGTTGATTGTTCATGCACCTTCTTGCATTAGGAAGGAACACGATAAGTCTTATTTCTCATTATGGAATAAGTTGTTTGCATTAGTTAAATACCCAACCACCAAAGTTCCTGATCTCCTTGAAAGGGTTTCCAAGGTAATGAAATCTTTTGATTTGATAAATAACCTTTGTTACAACAAAAGATTAAAATTTTGTTTCGAAACGTTTAGAATGTTTTNTTTTTTTTTGCTAATTGCGTCTATAATTTAGTTGTGTTTAGGAATCGTAATTGGCTCTGATACCATGATAAATATCATCAAATTAAGAAAAGAGATAAAAGAGAGAATAATTGTATTACAACTTAATAGAAAAATGTATACAAAAGGCCCTTATATAGTAGGGCAACATAAAAGAACAAATAGGACCAAACTACCCTTAAGACTAAATATTCTAATTACTCTAACAGTTAGATGAGGCTACCAATGGCCGCAGTCTTATTTTGTTGTTGGAGAAAAAAAAACAAGGGATGAATGGATGTGTTGGGAAGGGCTGAAAAGGTGGATAATGAATTTATATTGAAAAAGGCTGCAATTAAGGGGGATGAGATGATACTAAAAGAAGAAGAGAGATGGAAGTGTGCATTGGTATGTATAAGAGAGAGCTTGTATAATCCTTGGAGTTCTATTAAAGAAGCATTGGTGGGGTTTTTGGTAGTGGAGTTTAAATTGTAAACATTCCATACTGACAAATCCCTTTTTTAATGCAATTATTGGAGAAAGGTGGAGGAAGTTTGGAAAAAAAAATTGGTTTATGTCAATGAATCTTTTAAGGTAAGGTTACAGAGGTGGCACGATGATTCAAATTTAGTTAGAAGCAAAGTTTCTTTCTTTGGGGGATGGATTGTTGTAGAAGGCTTTCCGTTTCACTTGTAGCATCGTGAGGTATTCAAGAAGATATTTGATTATTGTGGTGGGTCTATTAACATTAATTGACAAATTGAGAGACATGAAAATTTGTATCGGGCCAGAATTTATGTCCACAAACTATTATCTGGATTTTCCAAGAAAAAGTTAATTATGATAAAGTTGTTAAAAACAGAAAACGTAGCAGTAGATGCTTTTGGAAATCTATTGGTTGTTCATTGGGAGGTTAGTTGAGCTTATTAGTTGATTGTTCATGCACCTTCTTGCATTAGGAAGGGACACGATAAGTCTTATTTCTCATTATGGAATAAGTTGTTTGCATTAGTTAAATACCCAACCACCAAAGTTCCTGATCTCCTTGAAAGGGTTTCCAAGGTAATGAAATCTTTTGATTTGATAAATAACCTTTGTTACAACAAAAGATTAAAATTTTGTTTCGAAACGTTTAGAATGTTTTCATTTTCAAGGAGACCGAAACGAAATAGTGATGAAATTGAAATTCTAATACTTTGATGTGTTTCGAAGTGTTTTGAAATATTTTAATACATTTGTACAATTATTTCGGAATGTTTTAAAATATTTTAAAATATTTTGGTATATTTCAACAAATATTTTAGAAAAATAATTTTTAAATAATTTATTTATTTTTATTATGTTTCTAACGAAATAATACACTGAAACAAAGTTTTGATCGTTGGTTTTAGCTGAAGGATTCCCTTAAAATGAAACTATGTGAAATGACCTCCAAAACATAATACTTTTTACTTATCATCACTGGGCCTACCTAACCACGCAAAGATGATCTTCAAGAAGACGACAGGGTATAAACTGGTCCTTGAAAACTTAAAGATGAAAAGAGAAGAGTCAAGAAATAACATCCAGTCAATAATAATGTCAAGGAAAGGAAATCCTCCACAGTAGGAAAGTCGAGAGAATCTAAAGCCCAAAGAGTTGGAAGTTGGAACAGATTAAACCTATCTTGAATTGGTGGAGCAAAATGACAACATGAAAAAAATTGTCTATTCTCTCATTGTATTATATTTACCCAACAACTACTATCACCCATTTCCATATAAGCTAAATCCTAGTGTCTTTGAAACCAAGGAAGAAGAAACAAATCATCTAGTCCCCAAAATTGAATTGGGAAGCTCAAAGGTACCAACCCACCTTAGTATGCCGTAGGTGATTTGCTTGGTTTTCATCCACTATGTGCATAGAGCATGTAACAATTTGCAACTCAGAAGGCCACAAGTGCTCGTATTCTTGTAGGCCACAATCCAAATCGAAGGTCTAACATGAGGACAACTTCAAGAGGCACAACAGAGGGACAAATGAATATTTAGCTACGCAGAAGAAACACAAGACCAAAAAATGCACATACACAAGCCTGACTCTATTTGTGAAGAATCAAATATGTCAGCTTGGAATCATGGACAGAGAGAAAATCAACAATGATAGAAGACCAAAGACCTTCAACTTCATTGAGCAGAGGTATTGATGGAAGAAAGGTAATAAGAAATGAACAGGAAGAGAGAAGGTTGTTGGTGATGTAATGTGCCTTCTATTTAGATTTTATGGATAGAGAGAATTACGAGAATTTTTGAAGATAAAGCAGAAGAAGTTGATGGGTTATGGAGTTGACTTTTTTTTTTTAGCCTCTTTTTGGGCATCCGTGACCAATGATTTTAAAGATGTACCATTATTTAGTATAACAAGAAGTTGGACAGAATGGTGTGGGCTGTAATCTATTGTTACTATTATTGATTATTTTTCTTGTTTTTTTATTTACAATCGTTAGGGGTGGACGACTTGTACATCTTATTTGGTTCTTGTAATACTTTTTATTTCTATTATTAATAATATTGACGTATCTTATCAAAAAAAATTACACTCCTTTGTAAAAGTTCCTGCCAATTTAAAAAATGTAAATATCAAAAGTTCCTAAGGAAATTATATGGATTGAAATAAGAGTGAATTAAGAAGGATTTTCTAGTTGGTGGGACACAATTTTCCATTACGGAAGAGGGTGGCTTATGTCTCTGTGTATTGCCGCTATATCTAATCAGTTTAACTCTAAGAGACCTAGCAAAGGCCTTTAGTAATATAATTCATGTTTTGTGAGTCTATCTCTGGTATGGCATTAGCCTGATTCCTTTTGAAATTGTGGAGTGGTCTTCAGTGGGGAGATCTATAAAGTACTTGTATATTCTACATTGAATGATCAGGACCACTTAAGGTTGGTTCATATGTTTAANCAAACTACCCTTAAGACTAAATATTCTAATTACTCTAACAGTTAGATGAGGCTACCAATGGCCGCAGTCTTATTTTGTTGTTGGAGAAAAAAAAACAAGGGATGAATGGATGTGTTGGGAAGGGCTGAAAAGGTGGATAATGAATTTATATTGAAAAAGGCTGCAATTAAGGGGGATGAGATGATACTAAAAGAAGAAGAGAGATGGAAGTGTGCATTGGTATGTATAAGAGAGAGCTTGTATAATCCTTGGAGTTCTATTAAAGAAGCATTGGTGGGGTTTTTGGTAGTGGAGTTTAAATTGTAAACATTCCATACTGACAAATCCCTTTTTTAATGCAATTATTGGAGAAAGGTGGAGGAAGTTTGGAAAAAAAAATTGGTTTATGTCAATGAATCTTTTAAGGTAAGGTTACAGAGGTGGCACGATGATTCAAATTTAGTTAGAAGCAAAGTTTCTTTCTTTGGGGGATGGATTGTTGTAGAAGGCTTTCCGTTTCACTTGTAGCATCGTGAGGTATTCAAGAAGATATTTGATTATTGTGGTGGGTCTATTAACATTAATTGACAAATTGAGAGACATGAAAATTTGTATCGGGCCAGAATTTGTGTCCACAAACTATTATCTGGATTTTCCAAGAAAAAGTTAATTATGATAAAGTTGTTAAAAACAGAAAACGTAGCAGTAGATGCTTTTGGAAATCTATTGGTTGTTCATTGGGAGGTTAGTTGAGCTTATTAGTTGATTGTTCATGCACCTTCTTGCATTAGGAAGGAACACGATAAGTCTTATTTCTCATTATGGAATAAGTTGTTTGCATTAGTTAAATACCCAACCACCAAAGTTCCTGATCTCCTTGAAAGGGTTTCCAAGGTAATGAAATCTTTTGATTTGATAAATAACCTTTGTTACAACAAAAGATTAAAATTTTGTTTCGAAACGTTTAGAATGTTTTCATTTTCAAGGAGACCGAAACGAAATAGTGATGAAATTGAAATTCTAATACTTTGATGTGTTTCGAAGTGTTTTGAAATATTTTAATACATTTGTACAATTGTTTCGGAATGTTTTAAAATATTTTAAAATATTTTGGTATATTTCAACAAATATTTTAGAAAAATAATTTTTAAATAATTTATTTATTTTTATTATGTTTCTAACGAAATAATACACTGAAACAAAGTTTTGATCGTTGGTTTTAGCTGAAGGATTCCCTTAAAATGAAACTATGTGAAATGACCTCCAAAACATAATACTTTTTACTTATCATCACTGGGCCTACCTAACCATGCAAAGATGATCTTCAAGAAGACGACAGGGTATAAACTGGTCCTTGAAAACGTAAAGATGAAAAGAGAAGAGTCAAGAAATAACATCCAGTCAATAATAATGTCAAGGAAAGGAAATCCTCCACAGTTGGAAAGTCGAGAGAATCTAAAGCCCAAAGAGTTGGAAGTTGGAACAGATTAAACCTATCTTGAATTGGTGGAGCAAAATGACAACATGAAAAAAATTGTCTATTCTCTCATTGTATTATATTTACCCAACAACTACTATCACCCATTTCCATATAAGCTAAATCCTAGTGTCTTTGAAACCAAGGAAGAAGAAACAAATCATCTAGTCCCCAAAATTGAATTGGGAAGCTCAAAGGTACCAACCCACCTTAGTATGCCGTAGGTGATTTGCTTGGTTTTCATCCACTATGTGCATAGAGCATGTAACAATTTGCAACTCAGAAGGCCACAAGTGCTCGTATTCTTGTAGGCCACAATCCAAATCGAAGGTCTAACATGAGGACAACTTCAAGAGGCACAACAGAGGGACAAATGAATATTTAGCTACGCAGAAGAAACACAAGACCAAAAAATGCACATACACAAGCCTGACTCTATTTGTGAAGAATCAAATATGTCAGCTTGGAATCATGGACAGAGAGAAAATCAACAATGATAGAAGACCAAAGACCTTCAACTTCATTGAGCAGAGGTATTGATGGAAGAAAGGTAATAAGAAATGAACAGGAAGAGAGAAGGTTGTTGGTGATGTAATGTGCCTTCTATTTAGATTTTATGGATGGAGAGAATTACGAGAATTTTTGAAGATAAAGCAGAAGAAGTTGATGGGTTATGGAGTTGACTTTTTTTTTTTTAGCCTCTTTTTGGGCATCCGTGACCAATGATTTTAAAGATGTACCATTATTTAGTATAACAAGAAGTTGGACAGAATGGTGTGGGCTGTAATCTATTGTTACTATTATTGATTATTTTTCTTGTTTTTTTATTTACAATCGTTAGGGGTGGACGACTTGTACATCTTATTTGGTTCTTGTAATACTTTTTATTTCTATTATTAATAATATTGACGTATCTTATCAAAAAAAATTACACTCCTTTGTAAAAGTTCCTGCCAATTTAAAAAATGTAAATATCAAAAGTTCCTAAGGAAATTATATGGATTGAAATAAGAGTGAATTAAGAAGGATTTTCTAGTTGGTGGGACACAATTTTCCATTACGGAAGAGGGTGGCTTATGTCTCTGTGTATTGCCGCTATATCTAATCAGTTTAACTCTAAGAGAGCTAGCAAAGGCCTTTAGTAATATAATTCATGTTTTGTGAGTCTATCTCTGGTATGGCATTAGCCTGGTTCCTTTTGAAATTGTGGAGTGGTCTTCAGTGGGGAGATCTATAAAGTACTTGTATATTCTACATTGAATGATCAGGACCACTTAAGGTTGGTTCATATGTTTAAAGAACCTCTTCGATCATTGCCAATTGGTTTTGGATTGGATGCTCTAATATGGTATTAGAGCCGGACCTTGGGTGGTTAGTGAACCAGTCTCTTATCCATTTAAATTTCCCAACATGCATGTTTATTTGTTGTTTGTTGGCTTCATGTGCGAGTCTGATGCTTAAGGGGTCTCAAGCGTTCTTTGAAGGGTGTTACATTGCCTCTTTTATATCATTTTACTCCTTTCTGATTTTATATTGATTCTTAGGTGTCTATGGATTTTATTATGTTCTCTTGGTGCGAATAATTATTACATTTTTTCTTTTGTGGTTATCTTCTTGAGAGTTGCGAGAAGCTTACTTTGCTCTATGAAATCCCTTCTATTCAATTTATTGAAAACTTCAACTCAAAGTAAATTCTATGATGGATCTTGTAAATGGTTGATCAAAAGGTTGATATAGTAGTAATCTAAATATCTAATGCACAAATTTAGGAGTAGATGAATTTATGTTGCCGTTAATTTCAAATGAGATTGTAATCAAATCTTCAGATTAACCTACATTTTATTTATTTATTTATTTTTGAATTTGAATGCAGACTAATTTACTCGAGTGGCAAGAGCTTCAACAGAGAGTAAAATTTTACTGCGTGAATCGTGGATCACCTGAGCATTGGCTTTTCTCTGGAATTTTCAAGCGTGTTGAACTGCAGAAAGCTCTTGGAAACTCTCTCTCTTGGAAGGAAAGGTAGTTTTACAAGGATCATAACTTATCTTAAAAGAACTTAAAAATAGGACATGTATGCTGATATCTAAGTTTTGCACTTCTATAGTGTTGTAATTTAAAGAGTAAGACTTACTACCGGTGACAAACGGGAAATNGGAGAGAATTACGAGAATTTTTGAAGATAAAGCAGAAGAAGTTGATGGGTTATGGAGTTGACTTTTTTTTTTTTAGCCTCTTTTTGGGCATCCGTGACCAATGATTTTAAAGATGTACCATTATTTAGTATAACAAGAAGTTGGACAGAATGGTGTGGGCTGTAATCTATTGTTACTATTATTGATTATTTTTCTTGTTTTTTTATTTACAATCGTTAGGGGTGGACGACTTGTACATCTTATTTGGTTCTTGTAATACTTTTTATTTCTATTATTAATAATATTGACGTATCTTATCAAAAAAAATTACACTCCTTTGTAAAAGTTCCTGCCAATTTAAAAAATGTAAATATCAAAAGTTCCTAAGGAAATTATATGGATTGAAATAAGAGTGAATTAAGAAGGATTTTCTAGTTGGTGGGACACAATTTTCCATTACGGAAGAGGGTGGCTTATGTCTCTGTGTATTGCCGCTATATCTAATCAGTTTAACTCTAAGAGAGCTAGCAAAGGCCTTTAGTAATATAATTCATGTTTTGTGAGTCTATCTCTGGTATGGCATTAGCCTGGTTCCTTTTGAAATTGTGGAGTGGTCTTCAGTGGGGAGATCTATAAAGTACTTGTATATTCTACATTGAATGATCAGGACCACTTAAGGTTGGTTCATATGTTTAAAGAACCTCTTCGATCATTGCCAATTGGTTTTGGATTGGATGCTCTAATATGGTATTAGAGCCGGACCTTGGGTGGTTAGTGAACCAGTCTCTTATCCATTTAAATTTCCCAACATGCATGTTTATTTGTTGTTTGTTGGCTTCATGTGCGAGTCTGATGCTTAAGGGGTCTCAAGCGTTCTTTGAAGGGTGTTACATTGCCTCTTTTATATCATTTTACTCCTTTCTGATTTTATATTGATTCTTAGGTGTCTATGGATTTTATTATGTTCTCTTGGTGCGAATAATTATTACATTTTTTCTTTTGTGGTTATCTTCTTGAGAGTTGCGAGAAGCTTACTTTGCTCTATGAAATCCCTTCTATTCAATTTATTGAAAACTTCAACTCAAAGTAAATTCTATGATGGATCTTGTAAATGGTTGATCAAAAGGTTGATATAGTAGTAATCTAAATATCTAATGCACAAATTTAGGAGTAGATGAATTTATGTTGCCGTTAATTTCAAATGAGATTGTAATCAAATCTTCAGATTAACCTACATTTTATTTATTTATTTATTTTTGAATTTGAATGCAGACTAATTTACTCGAGTGGCAAGAGCTTCAACAGAGAGTAAAATTTTACTGCGTGAATCGTGGATCACCTGAGCATTGGCTTTTCTCTGGAATTTTCAAGCGTGTTGAACTGCAGAAAGCTCTTGGAAACTCTCTCTCTTGGAAGGAAAGGTAGTTTTACAAGGATCATAACTTATCTTAAAAGAACTTAAAAATAGGACATGTATGCTGATATCTAAGTTTTGCACTTCTATAGTGTTGTAATTTAAAGAGTAAGACTTACTACCGGTGACAAACGGGAAATAAAGAACTAATCAGCTTATAATGTGCTTATGAATATCACCGTGATCTAGCAATTGCTACATCGTGTTAGCATTTCTCCAATTCTTTATATTGATTAAAGTACCCCCTTTAAATTGTTTTGGGTTGATTCTTTGATTAATAGGTTTAGAAAATGGCAAATATATTATTTACTCATTTTGTGTCGGTGATACACATTGACAATTTTCTCTACAGCAATCACACTCTCACTTTGGGACTTTTATACATTTATAACTCCCTCCGTGTCCTTCAAGCAAGCAATAGGTGGCTTGTGTCTACAATTTCTCTCATGGTTCAAAGTGTTGACCGATATCAATACGAGTCGATTGAGTTGTATCCAACTCAATTTTGAGTTGCCAAGCTATTATCTCTGAATTGGCCAATTACGGTTTTGTAATGCTGCCGTATGACCTGAATCTCTCGATGTTTGACATTTTTTTTTAGGTCGTATCGTCTGATACCGTCTTGCGACGCCTCGACCAATGTGTTTCAGAGCTCTTCGAGTCAATAGTTGATACCGTGACTTTGAACCCTAATTTCTCTCTCTCTCTCTCTCTCTCTCTCTCTCTTGCACATGCGCACGTTTATGGTTTCTTGCTTTTAGCCACTATACTTTATCAAATGAGTTGTAAGAGCATAGATATACACAATTAATAGAGGGACAAAGGAATTTTTCTATTCGTAATCTTCAAAAAGCTATGAATCAAATAAAGAGAGACCAAGTGGTTGCTTAAACCTCAATAAGTTCAACCTGAATAAGAGGTAACACTATTGAAAACTCAAGCTTTGCCGTGATTTGTATGAGGATGTTTGGAAACATAAAGAAGATGAAAAGGAAGAGGAGGCAACAAGGAATAGAAGGTCTCCTGCTCTCGTCTCTAGTGGAAGATAGAGTTCTCAACTGTCCCAAACTCTCGTGAATACAAAAATGTATATTAATATAGATGCACACATCTACAATTTGTTATATAATGCACAAATAATTGTAGAAAGAGTTAAATGCTTCCGAAGCCACTCCACCTCCACACGTGCTCTCATTCTCCCACCTCTTTCCTCCATTGCAACTTAGTTCACTAATGGTGTGTGGGTCAGCCAAACGCAACCGAAATCTCTAACCTTACAATGAATCAAAGAAAGACAAGAATTATATACTTGTGACTTGAATTTTCAAGGGCTAATATGGGTAACCTAAGAAGCATAGACACAAATATGAACATGAATACGATACGACATAGACACGATATTTTAAAAAAAAATAGGACATGGTCACTTTGGAGACACGTTATAGATAATTGTGTTTGATATATAAAATTATATAATTTATCACAAATATAGTGATAATGATATTATTAAAAGAAAATTTAGTACTTCATTATAAATAAATGTTATATCTAGCCATCTAGTGTAATTTTTTAGACTAACATCATGATTGTCAATAATCATCAATTTGTTTGTAGACGTGCATTAAACATATATAATTTAAATGATTGCTCTCATTTTCTCAATTGTTTTTTTCGAAATCTTTAATGTGTTTTTTTTGTTATTATATTTTGAGTACAACTTTAACATGTCTAGTTTTGGTAATTATATGTTCTTTCATAGTATATAATATTTAATAGTCACATTTTTAAGCTTTGTTAATCACATGTTTATTATTTAGTAGTAGATACGATCTAATGAAGTGGCAGAAACGTCACCAAAAAAGTGTCGGACACGTGTGTAAAATTAAAATTTTATCATTATGGACACAGTAAAAGAGTATCGGACACGTGTTTCATAGTAACATATGTCCTGATTTAGCATCCCAACCATTATTCTTCTAGAGACTATATTTATTCTTTATTATCTTGTGTCAAAGGGAAAGATGTTCACATAAGATTCTCTATAGTCATTTACCTACAAGGGAAGCATTTTTAGACACAAAATTACCAAGTCCCAACTCCCAAACCCTTTCATCCCTAGGCTTACACACTGTCTTCTAGCTCACTAAATGATATCTCCTATCATTGCCCACACTTGACCAAAAGAAATACCTCATCATGTTCTCCAACCTTCTGGCGACAACTATAAAGATTATAAACAAAAACAAGTAAATAGAGGAAACCTACTTAGATAAGCTTTTGTCAAAGTATTGTTCCCCTAGTGAAAAATAGATCATCTCAACCATCCAATTTTTGTCCACTCGTTCAAGAATGGGATTCCAGAAAGACAATGACCTCCAATTACTTGCGGATGACAAACATAAATAAGTCATAGGTGATGCATGAATCACACAAATTGCTTGTGATGCAAAATTTTGCACAATCTCCTCATCCAAATTAATACATGTAACTCCACTTTTAGACATTTATTTTTAGACCTTAGTTTTTTTTCAAAAATTTTAAACAATATAAGCACATTTTGAAAACCTATCATTTTGCTTAAGAAGACGAAAATAGTGTCATGTGCAAACAGAAAGTGTGATGTGTTGACTTCCTTACCACCCTCTTTCATCCCCGCTATTGAACCCATCTCTTCCGCTCTAGTAGGTATTCTACTTAAAACATCAATTTATCAAATTTAGGGTTTTTCTGCCTTAAAATCCTTGAGATATTAACCCAATCTCTAGGTTCTCCATTCACCAGCATTGAGTTAGGTCATATAGAGGGGTGGGGAGTGAATATGACCACTCTAAATTTAACGTCTTTTTGATGTTCTCTTGTCTCGCTCAGAGTTTGGTCCTCTTACTTTTCCCAATAATTCAAACCTGGCGCATTTTTGATTATTTACGTATTTCACTCACTTTGAAGTGTAAGCATAGGTCACGAAATGTGTGAGGGATAGGTTTACCAAAGGCCTAATTCTGATCTGTGAAGTCCATGAGAAAACACTCGTTTTGCAAAAGTTTGTCTTTGAGGTAATACTTCATCACTGATGCTCTGTTTTATTCCAAAATCATTTCTCATATATTCTGACAGGCACCGATTCTGTGGTGTGTTTTTAGAAGCATGTCATACCCTATTATTTTGGGTCGTAAATCTGAATTCTCATTAGCAAATATAAAAGAAGTCATGAGCGTACATCTAAAACAAAGAAAAAACTAAAACTTTTGCTACTACCCTATTCCTGATCTAGCTAACTGTGAGCAAATCTCTCGAAGCTTTTCTGGGAAATAGGCATTCCATCGAGAAGCAAAATTCCTTGTTAGAGTCTGAACTGCTAACGAGTGCACAGCGGCATTACTTCCCCTATTGCATTTCTGAACTTAACTACACGTATCAGCTGGGCTATTTTCAAATATCTTGTTGAATTGTTTCAATCTCTCTTATGTACTGTGGTCCCGCCTCTGTAGTGTATCCATTAGTGTCTTAGAATGAAATTCTATCATGACCAAGGGATATCCTTATGTAATGGTAATATTACATGCCAATCTCACAGCCCTGGCTTCTGCTAACAGTGGGGAGGTGGTAGGCATAGCTCTAGATTCTCCTCTTAGAATAACTCTTGTATGCTCTCTAACAATGGCACTATAAGCTCCTATCCTATGATTTTCTTTAAAGGCCCCATTGCATTGATTTTGATCCAATTTCGTGGAGGCAGTTCCCATTTGGCAAGCCCCTTATCTTCCCCTGCTTTGCTTACAGATTGTTCATCCTCCAGAAGCATGTATTCTTCTACCACACATAGAGCCTGCTGAATAACACATTGACATTTGGGTTGCATGTCATGATAAATCCATTTATTTCTCCCTTTCCATATATGCCATGACAATTGGGCAATCAAAGGTTGCCTTGTTACAGGATTTTCTGGATCCCAAAATCTCCAGTAACCATAATTCTATCCTTGTTATCTCTTTTCTGTCAATGGAAAGCAAGGTTCAAAGTATCGGCCGAGTGCGATACGACTTGGTCGAGTCGTATCCGACTCGGCCACCCCCGATCTAGTAACGATACATGTTATGGAAAAATAACAAGTCTCCTTTGAATCGGTGGTATCGGCATGACTCGGATTAGTATTGAAACGAATCAGACGAGTCATGTTGGACTCGGACCAATACGGTTAGAATCTTCAGCGAGATTTTTAGAATCTGAAACAAAATAGAAAAGGCCAAAGAAAAAGATAAGGGGAGGAAAAATATGTATAAAAGACAGAAGAAACTAGTAGAATTGAAGATCCCTTCTACTTCTTCTTGCGCAACAAGCAGGGAGCACTAAGCAACCACCTTTCTACTTCGCGATCTCCTCTGACTCGAGCCAAATCGTCTATCGAGTAGTCAGGTTCTCTCTTGCTCTTTTATTCTCGATGTTTGTCTCGCTCTTTTATTCTCAAATTTCAATTGGTCTTACAAGCTCCCTTGGAGCCATGTCCCTAAAATAAGTGTAAGTTAGTGTGTGTGGCATTCAAGTGTGTATCTATAACAGTACAAGTTAATTAAAACAACTTACAATGATAAATTGGCCTATGGATGTGGTCTTTACTGTGTATGCCAAAATCTTTGTGGGTGTGAAGGGGCAATTTGGTAATTTGCCTTCTTTCTCTCTCCTAAATATTCAGGGTAGTGTGTGAGAGGATGAACCCCACAGTTCATCCATCCTCCTCTGTGGAAGAAGGAGGATTTATATTGGGGTGGATGTAAGTTGTAACGCCTTGTTCAACAGCTAGATTTTGAACTGCCAAACCTGGTCAACTGGCCCTGATCGACCAAGATTAGCAGGGTTGGCCTGCCAGCTTCAAGAACTGGTCTGGCTGGTCTTGAATAGTGAGCCTAACCTGTAAATGTGATGTTCTAGATCTAGACATTATTTCCTTTCTTCTTTGTTGTTGTCTGGAAGTCTCCAAGTTCAAGGCTTGCATCCATAGCTCTTCCGAATGATGTTTACGTCACAATCCAACTTAGAGCTACAGTATAAGTCTTGCAATTGTCAATCTGGTCCTAGACCTATCACCCTGAAAAAATAAAAGAAAACAAAAAAAAAAAATCTCTAAACGTACCTTTTTTCCATATTCTCTTTACCATCTTCGACCACCTATCATAAAGCTACATTTACAATCCTTTGTTCTTTGAACAAATGCACTATGACTCAAAGTAATCATCATCCAAAACCTCATTGGGTCGATAGGATTACATTTTAGAGGTAACTATACGAGCTAGTCACCTAATTGATAGGTTTATAATCCTCAACCTCAATTGAAAATTTTCTGACGGACTAATGTAAGAAAGGTAGATTTGAAACTTCTTCCCACCCAACTGCCAAAAAAAAGTCATGAAACATTCATAAGATCATTCTTAATAATCTGCTTGGTGTTTTGACAAGAAGCCATACAGAAATTATCTTTTCCTTGTTCATGTAAAAGCATTCTTATGATCGGTTTCTCATCAAATGATCTCTAAAGCCAACTTGCTTTCTCATAGTGTACGACACCAATCAACCCCTTCGATTGTAGGCCTACAAAGAATATCTTGCAATAAACAAGGGATCCCTCATAATCTGACCAGACTTGGTTTCTAATTCTCCAAATGGTTTTCTTCCTCCTACCATTTATGATTCTATGTGAAAAAACTTGATATTACAATCACTTTCCTTAAACTCAGTTAACCCTAGTCTTTTGCCTCCAACTTGTCTCCTCCTTTGTTAAAACCAACACCTCCTAAGTTGGTCAGTTTATAAGATAACATATTTCTCAGACTACTTAATTCCTTAATTCTCTTCAAAATATCTGATTTCCCAGGCCTACCATCTCTAAAAACCTCTATATTCCACACTTTCAAATTTTCTTTTTGTCCCTTTCATTTTTTTCCTAAATTTAAAACTCTCCCACCTTTCTGGCTCACTNTGACTCAAAGTAATCATCATCCAAAACCTCATTGGGTCGATAGGATTACATTTTAGAGGTAACTATACGAGCTAGTCACCTAATTGATAGGTTTATAATCCTCAACCTCAATTGAAAATTTTTCTGACGGACTAATGTAAGAAAGGTAGATTTGAAACTTCTTCCCACCCAACTGCCAAAAAAAAGTCATGAAACATTCATAAGATCATTCTTAATAATCTGCTTGGTGTTTTGACAAGAAGCCATACAGAAATTATCTTTTCCTTGTTCATGTAAAAGCATTCTTATGATCGGTTTCTCATCAAATGATCTCTAAAGCCAACTTGCTTTCTCATAGTGTACGACACCAATCAACCCCTTCGATTGTAGGCCTACAAAGAATATCTTGCAATAAACAAGGGATCCCTCATAATCTGACCAGACTTGGTTTCTAATTCTCCAAATGGTTTTCTTCCTCCTACCATTTATGATTCTATGTGAAAAAACTTGATATTACAATCACTTTCCTTAAACTCAGTTAACCCTAGTCTTTTGCCTCCAACTTGTCTCCTCCTTTGTTATAACCAACACCTCCTAAGTTGGTCAGTTTATAAGATAACATATTTCTCAGACTACTTAATTCCTTAATTTTCTTCAAAATATCTGATTTCCCAGGCCTACCATCTCTAAAAACCTCTATATTCCACACTTTCAAATTTTCTTTTTGTCCCTTTCATTTTTTTCCTAAATTTAAAACTCTCCCACCTTTCTGGCTCACTACTTGTCCACCACTTCCTACCCAAATTGACAAAGAATGATGAGATAATCAAATGTTCTCTAATACAGATGTCATATGTCCCCACTTCATAGGATTGGACTCGAAAACAATAAGAAAATGGTTAGACACTAGTCTAGATGTATCCATTTGCACCAAATTTGGAAACAAATCTTCCCCCTCATCTGCAAATAGAAACCTATTTATCTGTGTTGTAATCCAGTTATTCGAACACCTAGACCATCTAAAATGAGCACTAGTGAGAGAAATGTTTAATCCCCATAATGTTAAGGGGGTTATGTGTAGGTTTTTGAAGTATTAAGTGATAATATGTTACTGGCCAAAACCATAATGTGATAAATTTTACTTACCCCTTGATTTCATTAATGTTCATTTTTTGTTTGACATAATCTTCATGGCTTGATGGTTAAATTAATCGAATGTTAGACATAATTGTCATGTGCAACACATCCATATATCTTCACATATTAGTGTATCATTGCTTCCTTTTGGTGGGATTAGAATATATAGCCCATGAGCTGTCAGTTGTCTGACCACCAGGTGCGGAGGCAGTTTGAAAAAGAGACATAACCATACTTTCTGGTGTTGTAGTGGAGCTATGAAACTTATGTTATGGTCTTGCAGGTGCCGTCAGATATGTTATTTTGCTCTGAATCACCACTAAATGGGATAAGGGATGCGAAAAGGCCCTTGTTTTCAATTAATCATTGACTTGGTTATTTTTGGAGTGTCATCTACTGAGTGTCTAATTTGGTGCCTCATGTACATCAGTTAAGAAATTCTGTCCAACCATTGTTGTCATTTAATGCATGGAATGTATTTGTGCTTACATTATCTCTCTTTTATTTTCCTTCGCACACTCCTCTTTGACAGTACTTGCAATTTTCAGCTTACAGTTTGGGTGTCATGATACAGTTCCACTTGAGGCGGGGATGTCATAAACTCTAGTTTTGGTCTTTACACATTTTGCAGGTATCCAACGTTCTTTGATGATATTGCGGCACGTTTGCTTCCAGTCATCCCCCTAATAATCTATAGACTTATTGAAAACGATGCCATAGATGCAGCTGAAAGAGTTCTGCTATTGTATTCTACGTTTCTTCATTACTATCCTCTAAATTTTACATTTGTTCGTGATATACTTGCATATTTCTATGGTCATCTTCCAGGAAAGCTAATTCTTCCGATACTTAAAGTACTTGATATTAAGAAGGTAATGATGTTACTTCTTGCCTCCATTCATTTCTTCTTTTAGTCTCTACTGCAGCTTCATTAATGGAACTCCCATTTTGTTTCAGATTCCATTTTCTGAGTCATTCCCTCAACATATCAATTCAACAAATGCTGCTGTGACTCCCCCATTAGATTACTTTGCAACTCTTTTGTTGGGTCTTGTAAATAATGTTATCCCTCCTCTGAATAATAACTCAAAAAGTGGACCATTGGGAGATGCTTCAAATAATACAGTGCGTGCTCCACATAATAAAAATCAAGCAACATCTCAGTCTGGGCCAACAAATGCTTCTGAAGGCCAGAAGGCATTCTATCAGATGCAAGATCCTGGCACATATACCCAGCTGATTCTTGAAACAGCAGTCATAGAAATACTCTCTCTTCCTGTGTCTGCATCGCAAATTGTATCATCGCTTGTTCAAATAATTGTTCACATACAACCAACGCTTATCCAATCTAGCAATGGTCTACATGGAGCTCCTAGTAGTGTTGGGCAAGGTTCTGTTTTGCCAACTTCTCCTTCAGGAGGAAGCAGTGATTCCTTGGGTGCAAGCAGATCAACTCCTTCGGTTTCAGGAATAAACACTTCTAACTTTGTTTCTCGAAGTGGATATACATGCCAGCAATTGTCTTGTTTGCTGATCCAAGCTTGTGGCCTCCTTTTGGCTCAGCTTCCTCCAGAGTTTCATGTTCAAGTCTATATAGAGGCGTCACGTGTAATAAAGGAGAGTTGGTGGCTTACTGATGGGAAAAGGTCACTGGGAGAGCTAGACTCTGCTGTTGGGTATGCTTTGTTGGATCCAACTTGGGCTGCCCAGGACAACACCTCAACAGCTATTGGTATGCAATTGTATGCAGCAGTTATGTGATGATAAACTTTACCATGTATCTGTGGCTGATAATTAGTTACTGTTATTCTTTTCCTTTTCCTTATTTCTTTCTTTGTTTTGTTATTTTTTTCCTTGTTTCTCTCCCTTGACAATTTCTACTTTCTAGCTATGTCATATTTTATACTAAGGTGAAACTGCTTACCTCTTGTAATTCTAACATGGTAATGGTGTGGCCTCTTAAGTTTTGCTCCTTGCAATAGTGGATTGAACAAATTTTACCGCATAAATCCTTTCTAGCACCGGCAAAAATTCCCTGCTTTTTTTCTTCTTTGAATTTCTATTTTGTGGCAGTCACTACACTCTTCTTTTTTTGTTTGTTTTTTGCCTGGGAACATAGTCAAAGCTTCTGCGAGACCCATATTTTGGAAGATAGCTTATAAAAAATATTGAAGCTGAATTATCACGGAAGAGAACATGCTATCGTTTTATAGCCCTGCAGTTGGGATTATCTGTATGTGGTCGTCATACTTTAAAGACTTTTCAGACTGATCACCAGAATATAATTGCTATGTGCCAATATTCTGTTCACCTGCTTATTGTTTTTGCATTAGGTTTTTCTGGAATTCTGATCCAGTCACACAATTGTTGTATCACCAGGTAATATTGTGGCCCTGCTACATTCTTTCTTCAGTAACCTTCCACAGGAATGGTTAGAAGGAACACATCTCATCATCAAGCATCTCAGGCCAGTAACATCAGTTGCGGTGTTGAGAATAGCATTTCGTATTATGGGTCCGTTGCTACCGAGGTTGGCTAATGCTCATGGTCTGTTCAATAAGGTATGAACAGCCCATCACTCAGTCTTGCATCACTCTCGTCTTGTATGGTTTCTAGTATATGGTCATGAACAATTATTTCTTGTTTCTATACTTTTACATTCACAGCTAAAGTCACTGCCCTCACTGTGGAGGTGATATTAGGCCTAATAAGTGAGCTTTGCCCACTAACCTCTTAAGAGTCCCAAGTATGTGTTAGAGGTTTTTAATTATCTCTCTCCAGCTTGTGAATACTCGATGGGTTGTATGTATGCTGAGATTTCAATGTATCTGTCTTTTCAAGAGTACAAGTGTATAGATTCTCTAGGAAATAAACTATTATTCTACTTGCCCTTTCAAGCTTTTAAGTACTTGTAATTTTCCCAAGCTTGCCTCGAGTACTTTGTCCGTATGATATTTCACCTGCATTTCCTGAAAAGATCTTTAATGCTTACTTTCGTGGTCAACTAAAGCAGCAATTTTTCCCGGAGAATATTGGGTAAACCATGTAGTCTTGACGTCCTTACTATAGCATACCCTGTATTGTATCTCAAAAGAAGCCATTGAAGATTGGTTTAAATCTTGCAGGAAACTGTACAAGTTTTATTCGTTGAGATAGATGAGGGAGGTAGATGGAAAGTTATTAAACTTTTCAGATGCTTTTTATAAATTAATATTCGTCATGCTAAGTTACTGCAGNCACCGGCAAAAATTCCCTGCTTTTTTTCTTCTTTGAATTTCTATTTTGTGGCAGTCACTACACTCTTCTTTTTTTGTTTGTTTTTTGCCTGGGAACATAGNTACCGGCAAAAATTCCCTGCTTTTTTTCTTATTTGAATTTCTATTTTTGTGGCAGTCACTACACTCTTCTTTTTTTGTTTGTTTTTTGCCTGGGAACATAGTCAAAGCTTCTGCGAGACCCATATTTTGGAAGATAGCTTATAAAAAATATTGAAGCTGAATTATCACGGAAGAGAACATGCTATCGTTTTATAGCCCTGCAGTTGGGATTATCTGTATGTGGTCGTCATACTTTAAAGACTTTTCAGACTGATCACCAGAATATAATTGCTATGTGCCAATATTCTGTTCACCTGCTTATTGTTTTTGCATTAGGTTTTTCTGGAATTCTGATCCAGTCACACAATTGTTGTATCACCAGGTAATATTGTGGCCCTGCTACATTCTTTCTTCAGTAACCTTCCACAGGAATGGTTAGAAGGAACACATCTCATCATCAAGCATCTCAGGCCAGTAACATCAGTTGCGGTGTTGAGAATAGCATTTCGTATTATGGGTCCGTTGCTACCGAGGTTGGCTAATGCTCATGGTCTGTTCAATAAGGTATGAACAGCCCATCACTCAGTCTTGCATCACTCTCGTCTTGTATGGTTTCTAGTATATGGTCATGAACAATTATTTCTTGTTTCTATACTTTTACATTCACAGCTAAAGTCAATGCCCTCACTGTGGAGGTGATATTAGGCCTAATAAGTGAGCTTTGCCCACTAACCTCTTAAGAGTCCCAAGTATGTGTTAGAGGTTTTTAATTATCTCTCTCCAGCTTGTGAATACTCGATGGGTTGTATGTATGCTGAGATTTCAATGTATCTGTCTTTTCAAGAGTACAAGTGTATAGATTCTCTAGGAAATAAACTATTATTCTACTTGCCCTTTCAAGCTTTTAAGTACTTGTAATTTTCCCAAGCTTGCCTCGAGTACTTTGTCCGTATGATATTTCACCTGCATTTCCTGAAAAGATCTTTAATGCTTACTTTCGTGGTCAACTAAAGCAGCAATTTTTCCCGGAGAATATTGGGTAAACCATGTAGTCTTGACGTCCTTACTATAGCATACCCTGTATTGTATCTCAAAAGAAGCCATTGAAGATTGGTTTAAATCTTGCAGGAAACTGTACAAGTTTTATTCGTTGAGATAGATGAGGGAGGTAGATGGAAAGTTATTAAACTTTTCAGATGCTTTTTATAAATTAATATTCGTCATGCTAAGTTACTGCAGCCACCCCAGATTTGCTGTAGATTTGGATGAGATCTCATCATAACAAATCTAAACAAGCTAGCCACATGTTGTATATAAGTTAACAATAATCAGTCATATCTCTCCCTGTCATTTAAAAACGTGCCAGCAGGTAAAGTAGTGGAATGATATCAACCACTACATGCTATTCATGAGAAGCTTGAGAAGGCGCATTCCTGGAGACTCTGAAGCTACACTGGAGAAAGCCCATCTAATGTAGAAAAGATGACATTGNATCACATCAATGTTATTATCAAGTGTAAAAAAATTATATATAAACACATCAATGACTACTCTCAATCAATCTCAAGATCACATGACAAATATATTGCCGACATAGAAAAATGTCTTATTGATAGTGGTGGGACTGTGGCAGTGGGAAGTAGCTCTACATGGTAGGCCTCATATTCTTGATTACGAGTAATACTGGTCTTTCAAGGACTACCCAATTGAGTGTACTGTGTTTTTAGCCCCTTTTGGGAGGTTAACCATACTAAGTATCCTTCAAATTNATCTTATTGATAGTGGTGGGACTGTCGCAGTGGGAAGTAGCTCTACATGGTAGGCCTCTTATTCTTGATTACGAGTAATACTGGTCTTTCAAGGACTACCCAATTGAGTGTACTGTGTTTTTAGCCCCTTTTGGGAGGTTAACCATACTAAGTATCCTTCAAATTTATATGGGTTCTCACTTTTGTCTCTAAACTTCTTATATTATCGATTTTGTAGATGTAAAAATTGGGTTGTTAGTTGAAAACAAATATCGATGTGAGCTGGGGTTTGTTCATAGCCTGCAAAACAAGGAAATGCGTTAGAGATCCCATCGGCTAGGGTAATCGGACTCCTCGGTATTCAAGACAGTAGTACGATGACTGTATATAGTAATTGAATCTTCTATGAGTATTAGAGGGTCTATTGGGCTTGATCAAAAAATGTCACTTCAAATTTCGTTGTCTTANGATCGGACTCCTCGGTATTCAAGACAGTAGTACGATGACTGTATATAGTAATTGAATCTTCTATGACTATTAGAGGGTCTATTGGGCTTGATCAAAAAATGTCACTTCAAATTTCGTTGTCTTACTTTGAATATAAGTTTATTTCAATCCAATTCGGTCAATGTCTTTTATTGAGTAAAAGAGAATTGACGTCGTGATAAATATCTTTCTTTTCTTATCTACACATGTAAGATTCAAGTCTCATCAACTCCCTTTCCCGTATATGTACTGTGATGAAAAAATAATAATTTCTATCAAAAAATTCTAACAAAAAATAAATTTCACGTGTAACATGGGATGATTAAATGTGACCGCTGTTTGGACTCAATTGATATTGAAAGTTAAGAGTACAAATTGACAATTAAAAAATTAAGGAACTAAGTGAAATTCATTGTAAACTTTAAGGTTGTAAAGTGTATTTAACTCTTCTTTTTAAGAGTTGGACAGCTCTCGATATTGAATGTGAAAAACATGGCTCAAATGCTGAATAGGGCTATAAGAAAAACCTAATCATATGTAGGGACAAAGGAAACAGACTCCATTGGTGTTGAATTAGTGCTAACAGTAGATGATAACCACCAACAAAAACAGTTGGTGTAAGTTTGAAGATTTGACAAATCACAAACACATCATGTGGCCACNCTGAGTAGATGATAACCACCAACAAAAACAGTTGGTGTAAGTTTGAAGATTTGACAAATCACAAACACATCATGTGGCCACCAAAACAGCGGGCCACAAAAGAAGGGTTTGGCCACCGTGAAGAAAAAAATAATTCGGTATGATACCACTTATCAGTTTTTGGGTAAAGTTTATTAATTTTGGGTGTGTATTTACTTTTTAGGTTTGCTTAGCATCTTTTGAGTTCACGTCACTATAAGAATTAGGGTTTTTTGTGAAATTTTTTTTTGCGGCAGTAGTATCTACTATCACAAAAAAGGTGTTTTGGAGGAAAAAAAAAAGATTTTTGTGAGCAATAGTATTGTCATAAAAGGTTTATTCCCTGCTGTAAATATTATTTGTACAATCGTTGCTGCTACAAAGACATTTTGAGACTCTACTTATTATAGCGAGCTATGATGTTATAACACCTTGCCTTAATAAGTCAAGTCTCAAAAAAATTATGTGACGGTAATAGCCAATATCAAATAGTATTTACGACAACAAATAATTCTTTTATGATAGTATTACCGCTACAATAAAATTTCTTTTCCTCTAATATATGCTAACGGCGAACACTACAACTGATAAAAAAACTTATCTCAAAATACTCTAATTCTTGCAGTGCTTATTACATTTTTGGTTAAAATTTATCATTTTTTTACTCTCAATTCCAAATAGAAAAGCATCATGTAAACGTGACTTTACCAACCACAAGACTTTCTTTCTTCTAATTATTGTCTAGATTTTCACTTTTTCCACTCATTCAAGTTTGTGATAAATGAGAGGAAGATTAATTGCACTACATCACCTTTTGAAGAGCAAAACAACCTTCACATGTTAATCCGATGATCAAGTTTTCACTTTCTAGAGGGTAGATTTGAAATAGAAAAGATGAATGTGTGGTGGAAATCTATGTGCCTTTAGTGGGTAATTCGATCTTTACAAGTTGTTTAGTGCTCCTGATGGAAGTCCTTAAGAGTATCTCCAAGAGACTCTCTATTCTCTCTGAACTCTCTATTTTAGAGAGTCAACCACCAAAAAATCAAGCTTTAATTTTCTTTCTACTTAGACTAACTAAAATAGAGAGTCTTATTTGACTCTCTATATTTGGATAGCTCAACTCACTCTATACTCTATTTTTACTAAATAATAAAGTGATACATATACATTCTTCATTAAATGTAATTGACTGTAAGACTATTTTTTACTATAATAGAGAGCCCATAGGAATTGTTAAAAATATGTCACTCTATTTTTAAATTTTATCCAAGATATTCTCTATTTCAAAAAAAAAAAAAAGCTCTCTAAAACAGAGAGTACGATTAGAAATGTTTTAAGATTAGATATATCACTATATATATAGAGTGAGAGAGAGTAGAACTTGCATCAGTAACAAGTTTCAATCTTTTATCCGAACTCATAACAAATAAAGATAGACTTAAATTTTTATCCAAATTAATTGCAATGAAGAAGTCTACTGTACTAGAAAAAAAATTTTGGTACCGCACCGCCATTAGAAAATTTGTGGGTATTTTTTAACAAATTTTTTGGTAACTTGAGATCAATTATAAAAATGTTAAAATCGATCACAATACTTTTTGGATCGATCACAAAAGTTGTAACTTAGCGAAAAAAAATTGTAATTCAAACTTAAATTTTTTTTTTTTTGGGAATTGTGTTCACATGAAGAGGGGGTGGGGTGAAGTTCGAACNAATCACAATACTTTTTGGATCGATCACAAAAGTTGTAACTTAGCGAAAAAAAATTGTAATTCAAACTTAATTTTTTTTTTTTTTTGGGAATTGTGTTCACATGAAGAGGGGGTGGGGTGAAGTTCGAACCCACAACCCTTAGGTCCAATGGTGGGGTGGTTGGCCATTAGACCACCACTGAATCCTCAATTAAACTTAAAAGTTGTAACTTGACCCAAAAAATTATAATTTCTTTTTCAAAATTCACAAAAGTATTAAAATTTGGAGATACAATACCAATCTTTTTTTTTTATTCTCACTTTTGTCTCTAAACTTCTTATATTATCGATTTTGTTGATGTAAAACATGGGGTTATCAGTTGAAAACGAATGTGGATGTGAGCTGGGATTTGTTCATAGCCTGCAAAACAAAGAAATGGGTTAGAGATCCCATCGGCTGGGGTGATCGGACTCCTCGATATTCAAGGAAGTAGTTGCTGTATATAATAATTGAAGGGTTTTTATCTGTGTATTGGAAGCTCTATTGGGCTTGATCAAAAAATGCTTATATCAAATTTCATTGTCTAACTTTAAATATGAGTTTATTTTAATCCAATCCAACCAACACTTTTTATTGAGCAAAAGAGAATTGACCCAATGGTAAATATTTTTCTCATCTTATTTACCGTTGTTAGATTCGAGCCTCACTAACTCTCTTTCCTTGTAAGTATTGTGACAAAAAAAATAAAATATTCCAACAGAAAATATCATGTTCAACACATGAAAATGACACATGATTGACTGTCGTCGCCGTTTGGACTAAATTGATATTGAAAGTTAAAGAGTACAAATTGACAATTAAAAAATTAAGGGACTAAGTGAAATTCATTGTAAACTTTAACTAAGGTTATAAAGTGTATTTAACTCTTCTTTTTAAGAGTTGGACAGCGCTTGGTATTGAAGGTGAAAAAGGATTGGCAACCTAAGTAGATGATAAGCTACCAACAAAAACAGTTGGCTGATTGGCAAGTTTAAGGATTTGACAAATCAAAAACACATCATGTGACCACCAAAACAGTGGGGCCACAAAATGAAAGCATCATGCAAACGTGACCTTACCAACCATGATAAGACTTTCTTTCTTCAAATTATTGTTTTGGATTTTTACTTTTTTCACCCATTCAAATTTGTGATAAATGAGAGGGTAGATTAATTGCAATACATCACCTTTTGAAGAGCAAAACAACCTTCACATGTAAATCCCAATGGTCAAGATCTCACTTTCTAAGGGCTAGATTTGAAATTGGAAAATTGAATGTGTGGTGGAAATTTATGTGCCTTTAGTGGGTGTAAAACTTGAATTCGATCTTTACAAGTTGTTAAGTGCTTCAGATTCTTCCCATTAAGAAATGATTATATATATATATGATTATATATATATATATATATTATAATTAGAAAGTTAAATTCTTAACTTATAAAATTATTAATTATTACCTATGCCTGAACACATAGAGTAATAAAAAAAATTTTCAATCATAAATATATTTGTATTTACACCCAAAATTAAATCACAAATATAGAGGAGAGAGAAAATAATTTAAACACCGATTGTAATGAGGGTAAGCGGTAGTAATGGTGGTGGACGACCGTAGTGGTGGTAGGAGATGATGATGATTGTGGTGACCACCATGGTGGTGGAGTTTTGGTGACGATGATGACAATGGCAGCCATGGGTGACGGCGGAAGTGGTGGTGAGCGACGGTAATGATGGTTGAGAATGGTGATGATGGGGCAACAACAGTGGTAGATTGTGGTGGTGGGCGATGATGATAGTGGTGGTGGGCGGTGGTGATGGTGGGTGGTGGCGAATGGTGATGGTAGGTGTGGTGGGGATGGGTGATAGTGGGTGGCACGGTGGTGGGCAATAATAGATGGCGGTGGTAGGTGTGGTGGGGGTGGATGATAGTGGGTGGTGACGGTGATAATGGGCAACGATGGTGGTAATGGTAATTAATATAAAAATAAGATGAAAATAGTGGTGAGTGGTGGCAGTGGTAGTAATCGATAGTGGGTAACAACAATGGTTGTAGTGGTGGTGGGATAATGGTGATGTCGATGGTGGTGGTAGTGGTGATGGTGGTAGAGTGGTGGTACTGGGGGGGTGGTGATGGTGGGGTTACAGTAGCTAGGGGTGATCACCCTATCCTACGGTTAGAAAATATGATATTCCGTCTTCTTACCCGATACTGTGGGTAAGAATTTTTTCTTAACCTACTCTACTCGATCAAGTGTAGTATTCCTACTCGACTTCTGTCTAAATTAATCAGGTAGAAAATCGGATGAACACTTTTATAGTTATTAATTTTTAAGTCATTTTAACAATTCAATTAAATAACANCTTACCCGATACTGTGGGTAAGAATTTTTTCTTAACCTACTCTACTCGATCAAGTGTAGTATTCCTACTCAACTTCTGTCTAAATTAATCGGGTAGAAAATCGGGTGAACACTTTTATAGTTATTAATTTTTAAGTCATTTTAACAATTCAATTAAATAACATGTACCTATTTAACAACACAATAAACCAATAACACTAAAAAGTAAAACAATTACAATAAAATACAAGAAATAATAAGCATCAATACATCATAATTGTTGCACAAATACAATAATAATTATTTTAAGTTTAAACCATATAAAACACATCAAAAATCATAATTGTTCCAATAGATTACCAGTTCACTACAAATCATGTAACCTGCACAAAAAACAAGTCCTTTTAGCAACTTAAATATCCACAACANCAACAATTACAATAAAATACAAGAAATAATAAACATCAATACATCATAATTGTTGCACAAATACAATAATAATTATTTTAAGTTTAAACCATATAAAACACATCAAAAATCATAATTGTTCCAATAGATTACCAGTTCACTACAAATCATGTAACCTGCACAAAAAACAAGTCCTTTTAGCAACTTAAATATCCACAACAATAACAATGTTATAATATAAATTATACCACACAAATACTCTTATAATTACTAAAAAATATATATATAAGTTAAATAACACATTTCTTGCTAGTGTCATTCACCTCTCTTTACTCAAGAGCAATTGTAATTTTTCTAGAATTATTTCTGAGGTAAAAAAGAGCAAGGAAAAAAAATTAGATACAAAGAACTCATCAGCAAATAATAAAAAAGTAACAATCAAAGTATAAAAACCTGAATCTAATTTATAGTTTTCTAAATCCTCCAAGACATCTTCAAAGTCATAAGTAATGGATGACGATCGAAGCCATTTTTATGCACATATCAGACCCTCAACTATTTGGGGTGCCAGACAACTTCGAACAGGATCTAAAATACAACTCATAATGCTAAAAGTTGATTCTGATGCCACCGTAGAATTGAGAATAGCTAACACATCANTTGAATCTAATTTATAGTTTTCTAAATCCTCCAAGACATCGTCAAAGTCATAAGTAATGGATGACGATCGAAGCCAATTTTATGCACATATCAGACCCTCAACTATTTGGGGTGCCAGACAACTTCGAACAGGATCTAAAATACAACTCATAATGCTAAAAATTGATTCTGATGCCACCGTAGAATTGAGAATAGCTAACACATCACGAGCTATTTTAGCAAGGATCGGGAATTTAGAAAAATTAACCTTCCACCATTCAAAAATATCAAAATTGACACTAGTAAATTCAACATCCTCCATCAAATATCGATTCAACTCTGATTTGTTGTTTACATTACCTCGCTCAGCTCTATACTTGCGGTACCTATTTATGAAATTCGTTGGTACTTGATCTTGAATAGACATATCAACCAAAGACACAATTTCGTCATGGTCAACACTTGACCCCACTCCACACCCGACACTAAATCTAGTGTGCTGTTAGCATAATCGGTGAAATGACCCTTTTGATCTTTTCAATTAGTTGAACCTTAATCCTCAATCTTATAATTTTCATTGAGCCAAAATTCTAAAGCATCCAATTTATAGCATAAGTCAAGGACAATAGCAACAAACAACATCAAATTAATATTATCTAAATGACCCCAATACTTATCATCCTTACTTTTCACCAAAGAAGAACATTTTCACCGATTTTTTGCCTTTCAACACATGACTTAAACTTGTCAAGCCTTGAAGGAGAATACTTTNCCTTACTTTTCACCAAAGAAGACCATTTTCACCAATTTTTTGCCTTTCAACACATGACTTAAACTTGTCAAGCCTTGAAGGAGAATACTTTACATATTTAATAGCATTTTGTACCTTGAAAGTTGACGTGTTCACTTCCTTCAAACCTTCTATGACAATTAGATTCAAATGTGTGCATAATACCTAACGTGCATAAATTTATTTTCTAAGATAGTGTTCTTCTCATCCTTAGTTTGTCTCTTTAAATAATCTAGAGCACCATTATTAGAAGTAGCATTATCCACTGCAACAGTAAATATGCTATCTATCCCCCACCCAAGCTTACATGCTTCAATTTTCCTTCCAATTGTCACACCTTTATGATTAGAAACATTCAGAAAATTGATTATTCATTTGTGTAACTTTCAATCTTTATCAATAAAATGCATAGTTAAGGACATATAAGTTAGATTTTGAATGAAGGTCCATGTATCAATAGTAAGACAAACCCTTTGATAAGATGAGACAAACATATGCTTCAATTTTTCTTTCTCCATCATATATAATTGCACACAATCTCTCATCACAGTGGTACGAGAAGGTACACGAAATCTAGGTTCAACAATCCTTATCAAATCTCTAAATCCTTCTCCTTTAACAAACCGGAATGACAATTCATCCACTATAATCATAATAGCAATTGTTTTCCTAATTTTCTTTTCATTGTATTTAGCAACAGTAAGGTTACTACTAACACCATCTCCATCTTTTTTGAAAGCATCAATTAACTTTAATTGAGTTGTGTCCTTCTTATTCACACTCGCCAAATAGGATTTACAACCATCTAAATGATAAAGCAATGATGAAGTACCTATTTTTCTTGGATGATAATTGTAAATCTTACTACAATGTTGATATTTAGCTTCACCTGCAACTTTAATCCTTTCAAAATGCTCCCAAACTCTAGATCGTTTTCTTGTATCTTGTCCCTCACCCTGAATATCATCAGTAACTTGGATATTACTGTTAGAATTAACTTGAGCAGATGATTATGGAGTAATATCATCCATAAGGAAATGATCTGTGAACAAAAATAAAAAAAATCAGATTCTAACATAAGAGTGTTAAACAAAAACACAACAAACAGAGTCATGTGAGTTAACTTTTAAATTGTTTAGTAAATAGAAAACAAAAAACTGTTCAGCATCTTTGAGCATCAAATTGAAGTAACAGCCAGCCAAAAGCAAACACACAGGTATGTAATTTAATGAGACCTTCAATACAAATTACACACAGAGGTATGGTTTAGGATTGAAAGCCCCAGCATCGTGAGGTGAATGAGGAAGCAATAATGGTAACTATACCAGTCTCAAAGTGCTAAAGCATAAGCCATGATTACCCATTTGGAGAAACAAGATGGAATAATTTCTTAAAGAAATCATGAAAGAAGAAAACAGAAAAATTTAATTTATGTACTGGCTATTTAGCACCACCATTCTTGTTTCTGGCAATTTCCACTATTGAAAACTATAAGACCAGTTTACCAAAGTTACAAACATCAAGTATAATCCAGAAGGAAAAACACCAAAAACAACCAGGACATTTACTAACAGTAAAAACAAAGAACCTAGAATAAAATATATAAAAAAAGAAAATAAAAATGATTTCCTTCCTCATCAGCATCAATTTCATCCCTCTGTTTTTCACCCTTCTCATGTTGACCCTTTTCTCCAAATTGCGTCCAAACAGTCAACTTAGATAGATAGATAGAGAGAAAGAGAGAGAGACAGATAGACAGAGAGTACCTGGGAGGTCGGGACTCGAAGAGGTGAGAGAGGCGACTGGCGAGGCTGGAGGCGAGATGAGCGACTGAGCGAGACAGTTGAAAAGGAGATGAAGATTGAATAGGCGCTTAGATAGGGTTAGGGAATTAGGTTTTTTAGTCTTTATATATATAGATTAATTAATTAATGCAGGTAGGGTAGGGTAGGAATACGAAAATTGCTGGGTATTTCACATTCCTATCCGATTTAATCAAAAGACAAAAAACTCTTCTGCATTCCTTCTCGATTTTTTCTGCTAGTCGTTCAATAGGGTCAGGTAAGGCTGAGTAGGGTAGGAAATTGTAGGTAATCGAAAATTTGAACACCCCTAGTAATAGCAGTGGTGGTCGCGGCGGTTCTGGGGCGGTGGCAATGGTGGTGGTGGTGTGGTGTGACGGCGACGATGATGGTGGTGGTGAAGTGTTTCGTAGAGATGTGATTTAAAAAATTAGAACTTTTTTTTTTACTTTTACGTACTTACTTAATTTAAGTGGTAAAACTATTTTTGACATATTTAGAAGTAATTAAAATAAGTTATTTTAAACACTATTTTTTTTTAAAGTGCTTATGAGAAGTCATAAGTTCTAGAAGCGCTTTTGAAAAGTCACTCACCCTTAGGGGACTATTTTCCTTATTAAATTAGAAGAGTTAATATTAGCTGTTGAATTAATATTAAAATAAAATTTAAAACTATCTCAATCGTGAAAAGTAAAAATCATTTTTTATGTTCAACTTTATTATATAGATAACAATGCTCAAGATTGATTCATTTTTTATTTATTTTGATTCAATGGTACAAACTCCATCCTAATTTTTTTTGTGAAAATTGAAACTGAGTCATCCTTAAAGGACTTATAATGAGTTTAATTCATCAATAAAATTTCTTAGGAATAAGTCCGTTTTTAATCTTACTAATAAGTAGTTAAGTCTACTATTTTGTTAAAACTCTAAAATACCCTTCATTNAATCAATAAAATTTCTTAGGAATAAATCCGTTTTTAATCTTACTAATAAGTAATTAAGTCTACTATTTTGTTAAAACTCTAAAATACCCTTCATTGAAAGCAACTTTAAATTAATTTTCTAACTTGAGAATTGTTATTTCTTAATTCACTATCAATGAAGATATGCCAATAATTTTTTTTACATAAATTTGAANCATCAATAAAATTTCTTAGGAATAAGTCCGTTTTTAATCTTACTAATAAGTAGTTAAGTCTACTATTTTGTTAAAACTCTAAAATACCCTTCATTGAAAGCAACTTTAAATTAATTTTCTAACTTGAGAATTGTTATTTCTTAATTCACTATCAATGAAGATATGCCAATAATTTTTTTTACATAAATTTGAAATTCCAATTTAAAGAACAAGTGATACTCTCTCTTTCTCTCTCTTTATATATATATAAAATAAAATAGAGTTGAGTTTAAATCCAGAGACAAAGCGAGGTACAGATCGTTTTGAAACAAAACATAAACACATCTAACAGACAACATAATCCCAACATAAAAGACGGGTCAGATCATTTTATAAATACTGATCTGACGATCATAATTGGATTTAACTCTAACACTACTATTTCTCATATAATTCTCTCTCTCTCCCCTTATCTCTTAGAAGTTTTAAACACACTATCTCATTTCCTCTTTCTATATATATATCTTGACGATTATTAATCCAACGGTCCTCATGCCAAAATTTTTTAAGACTCTTATCTCTTATTTAATTCTCTTTCTCTCTCTATCTCATTTATACTAATAAGATAGAGGTGATTTCAAACCTCCCAAATTGAAAATCAATCTTCTCAATTAATTAATGATTTTAATTAATAATTAGTGGATTTTAATTAATAATTTTTTTTGTTTTATAAAGTACCTTTAGGCATGACAACTAACTAGGAGACACAATATATTAATTTTACAGGTTATTTGGCTTCTACGGGATGAGTGAATATTGTATTTAATTATTGATATTAGCCTTAATTTAGTGTTGGTTTAGTTTATAATTTGTATCTTATTCATTTTGCATTAGATATTTTGGATTATTAAATTACAACAGTTGATAAACAATGGTAATAGCGATATTAACGTGATGTGACAAGATTATTGATTTAAGGTAGTGTTTATTTACAGAAAGGTTTGATTATGAGGTGTACACACAAGTTGATATTGTCAATTAGATCACGTTTTCAATGAGAACTCTATCAAAAAAATTTTAAAGATAAAAGTTGGTTAATATTAATTACTGAGATTTTATGTGTTAAACCAATTATTTTGGTTTGATATGCACATATATAGTCATAACTATATGTAATATATTGTTGGTAGTAGTATAGTTGAACAGTTAATTTTATGTATTATACCAATTATTTTGATTTGGTATGCTTTTTAATTAATCACAATTTTTTTTGTTACTCTGTGCCTTCAGGCATGAGCAATTACTAGTATATATATATGATAGCAGTGTTTAGTACAATGAACTCATATGGACTCGCCGGAGTAAATTATTTGTTTTTTGTTTAAATGTTATTATTTTTGTTTTTGAATTTTATTATTATTTTTTAAATGTTATTATTTTCTATTTTGAATGTTACTATTTTTTTTTTTTGAATGTTCCATATTACTGTTTTTTTTTTTTTTGTNTTTAACTCTAACACTACTATTTCTCATATAATTCTCTCTCTCTCCCCCTTATCTCTTAGAAGTTTTAAACACACTATCTCATTTCCTCTTTCTATATATATATATATATGTATATATATATATATATATCTTGACGATTATTAATCCAACGGTCCTCATGCCAAAATTTTTTAAGACTCTTATCTCTTATTTAACTCTCTTTCTCTCTCTATCTCATCTATACTAATAAGATAGAGGTGATTTCAAACTTCCCAAATTGAAAATCAATCTTCTCAATTAATTAATGATTTTAATTAATAATTAGTGGATTTTAATTAATAATTTTTTTTGTATTATAAAGTACCTTTAGGCATGACAACTAACTAGGAGACACAATATATTAATTTTACAGGTTATTTGGCTTCTACGGGATGAGTGAATATTGTATTTAATTATTGATATTAGCCTTAATTTAGTGTTGGTTTAGTTTATAATTTGTATCTTATTCATTTTGCATTAGATATTTTGGATTATTAAATTACAACAGTTGATAAACAATGGTAATAGCGATATTAACGTGATGTGACAAGATTATTGATTTAAGGTAGTGTTTATTTACAGAAAGGTTTGATTATGAGGTGTACACACAAGTTGATATTGTCAATTAGATCACGTTTTCAATGAGAACTCTATCAAAAAAATTTTAAAGATAAAAGTTGGTTAATATTAATTACTGAGATTTTATGTGTTAAACCAATTATTTTGGTTTGATATGCACATATATAGTCATAACTATATGTAATATATTGTTGGTAGTAGTATAGTTGAACAGTTAATTTTATGTATTATACCAATTATTTTGATTTGGTATGCTTTTTAATTAATCACAATTTTTTTTGTTACTCTGTGCCTTCAGGCATGAGCAATTACTAGTATATATATATGATAGCAGTGTTTAGTACAATGAACTCATATGGACTCGCCGGAGTAAATTATTTGTTTTTTGTTTAAATGTTATTATTTTTGTTTTTGAATTTTATTATTATTTTTTAAATGTTATTATTTTCTATTTTGAATGTTACTATTTTTTTTTTTTGAATGTTCCATATTACTGTTTTTTTTTTTTTTGGGAGAAATTTAGAGGTCGGTCCCCCTTTGAGGATTTATTTGGTGATAAGTATATGAAGTAAACTTGTTTAATATTAAGTCTATTTTGATCTCTATTGTCCAAAATATCGCTCGTAATTATATTTAATTAAAACAAATTTGAACGATTTTAGGGGTATACCATAGTTCAATTTGAAACTTGTTTTTGTTATTTTTTTTNTCAAAATATCACTCGTAGTTATATTTAATTAAAACAAATTTAAACGATTTTAGGGGTATACCATAGTTCAATTTGAAACTTGTTTTTGTTATTTTTTTTNATTTAATTATTGATATTAGCCTTAATTTAGTGTTGGTTTAGTTTATAATTTGTATCTTATTCATTTTGCATTAGATATTTTGGATTATTAAATTACAACAGTTGATAAACAATGGTAATAGCGATATTAACGTGATGTGACAAGATTATTGATTTAAGGTAGTGTTTATTTACAGAAAGGTTTGATTATGAGGTGTACACACAAGTTGATATTGTCAATTAGATCACGTTTTCAATGAGAACTCTATCAAAAAAATTTTAAAGATAAAAGTTGGTTAATATTAATTACTGAGATTTTATGTGTTAAACCAATTATTTTGGTTTGATATGCACATATATAGTCATAACTATATGTAATATATTGTTGGTAGTAGTATAGTTGAACAGTTAATTTTATGTATTATACCAATTATTTTGATTTGGTATGCTTTTTAATTAATCACAATTTTTTTTGTTACTCTGTGCCTTCAGGCATGAGCAATTACTAGTATATATATATGATAGCAGTGTTTAGTACAATGAACTCATATGGACTCGCCGGAGTAAATTATTTGTTTTTTGTTTAAATGTTATTATTTTTGTTTTTGAATTTTATTATTATTTTTTAAATGTTATTATTTTCTATTTTGAATGTTACTATTTTTTTTTTTTGAATGTTCCATATTACTGTTTTTTTTTTTTTTGTGAGAAATTTAGAGGTCGGTCCCCCTTTGAGGATTTATTTGGTGATAAGTATATGAAGTAAACTTGTTTAATATTAAGTCTATTTTGATCTCTATTGTTCAAAATATCACTCGTAGTTATATTTAATTAAAACAAATTTAAACGATTTTAGGGGTATACCATAGTTCAATTTGAAACTTGTTTTTGTTATTTTTTTTTCTAGATCCAACAACACTAAACACGACCTGCACATTCAACACAAAACCACACAATGTTAATGCGNCACACAAGTTGATATTGTCAATTAGATCATGTTTTCAATGAGAACTCTATCAAAAAAATTTTAAAGATAAAAGTTGGTTTATATTAATTACTGAGATTTTATGTGTTAAACCAATTATTTTGGTTTGATATGCACATATATAGTCATAACTATATGTAATATATTGTTGGTAGTAGTATAGTTGAACAGTTAATTTTATGTATTATACCAATTATTTTGATTTGGTATGCTTTTTAATTAATCACAATTTTTTTTGTTACTCTGTGCCTTCAGGCATGAGCAATTACTAGTATATATATATGATAGCAGTGTTTAGTACAATGAACTCATATGGACTCGCCGGAGTAAATTATTTGTTTTTTGTTTAAATGTTATTATTTTTGTTTTTGAATTTTATTATTATTTTTTAAATGTTATTATTTTCTATTTTGAATGTTACTATTTTTTTTTTTTGAATGTTCCATATTACTGTTTTTTTTTTTTTTGTGAGAAATTTAGAGGTCGGTCCCCCTTTGAGGATTTATTTGGTGATAAGTATATGAAGTAAACTTGTTTAATATTAAGTCTATTTTGATCTCTATTGTTCAAAATATCACTCGTAGTTATATTTAATTAAAACAAATTTAAACGATTTTAGGGGTATACCATAGTTCAATTTGAAACTTGTTTTTGTTATTTTTTTTTCTAGATCCAACAACACTAAACACGACCTGCACATTCAACACAAAACCACACAATGTTAATGCGTTTAGATTTAGTCTTAGTTGGTTCAAATAGTCAATGTGTGAACTCATTAAATTCGTTAAAAAATAAATCCAACACAAATTCAACAAAACATGATAGAAACATGTTACGAACTTAATAGATACGTATCCAGTGATACACGATTATAAATGGTGAAGTATGAGTTAAAAAACTCTTAACTGGAGCTGACCCATTATTANCGTTTAGATTTAGTCTTAGTTGGTTCAAATAGTCAATGTGTGAACTCATTAAATTCGTTAAAAAAAATAAATCAACACAAATTCAACAAAACATGATAGAAACATGTTACGAACTTAATAGATACGTATCCAGTGATACACAATTATAAATGGTGAAGTATGAGTTAAAAAACTCTTAACTGGAGCTGACCCATTATTAATCATATTTAATACTAAGAGTACCTTACCTTTTTAATGGGAAAGTTTAAGGTATAATTTTTTTTTTGTACTGTATCAAATATTACAAATTTTTATGATAAAATCATACTTTTAAAAAGAGAAGTTATGACTGCTCAAAGGAAGATCATGATCAATCACAGATACCATTGATCGATTATGGAATTCCTTTGAATAGTCGTAACTNTTTTTTATGATAAAATCATACTTTTAAAAAGAGAAGTTATGACTGCTCAAAGGAAGATTATGATCAATCACAGATACCATTGATCGATTATGGAATTCCTTTGAATAGTCGTAACTTCTTCCTTATAAATTGTAACGTGACTTTTAAAAATTATAACTTTTAGTATCGATTGCAACTTTGCATGATCGATCGTACCTTTTACAAATTATAACTTATACTTTAAAAAAATTATAATTTTTGATACTGTACTGCCGACATTATAGTCTTTCCATTTTTAATTGAGGGTTTGTTGCCCCCACATATACACTTTTATTGGTAGCTCATTTCTCTTTCATCGTCAGCCAGAGCCACCCCTTTCTGTCTATGTCCAGAATATAATGCCTGCACCTTTACAACACCCAGAGCTTGTTGTGGTCACATATGCTAAGATTGATGAATATATATTAAGTGTTCTATTTTGTTGGAAATCTATAATAACTCTTACTTGATAGTGGATGTGTTATTAAGTGTTCGATTGGGACTTTAGAGGTGGGACTGTGGAAGTGGGGATGGCTATGGTGGGTGTCGGTCTTGATTATTGCAAGTACTGGACCTTCAAGGACTAGTGTCCTTTAACTTTATATGGATTGTCACATTTGCCTCTAAATTTCTTGTAGTCTACTGATGGGACTCTTCTGAAAAGCCCTAAGATGATGACACGTGTCCTCGGGGTTTTGGGAACAGTGTTGTCCGGATGTAAGCACCATCGGCGAAGAGCGTCCTTTACCCCGAGGTACCTCTCATATAGGATCACTCATTCGGTATGTTATACAACAAACACGTGTCCTCGGTCACACGTGTACCTCGGGGACACACCACCCCCTTGGTCCCGAGGTGAGCCTTTCCTCGGCGCCGAGAGTCACTCCATCCTGGACGCTTCCTCTACTCCCGGATAAGGCTACTGACATACTGGACATCAGCCTATGCCAGTATGGATTAAGTCATCATGACCTCTTCTTACACAAGTAATGTCAGAACGTGCTGGGATACNGTTGTAATACGGATTTAGATCCCTTCCATTATCCCTTTCTTTCAATTTCTCTCAATAGAGTGTTAGATGAGTAACATGTGTAAAATTCTGAATTTTAATGGACAAGATTTTTTCCTTGTGAAAATTTGTTTTAATAATGGTTAACATTCCATCAATAATAAAATGAATAAGAAAATATTTTGTCAATTAAAATTCAAAATGTTACACATATCACTCATCTATCACTGTATTTAAGGGAATTGAAGAAAAAAGGTAACGGATGGAATCTAAATCCTTGTAATACTTACTTGGGGAGAGTTCCACTTTCCTTGCCGCCACAGTCCCTTTGATCCTCAACTTCCCTTGTAGGAATCTAATGCCAATTGCCAGATTGTCTCACTCTCCAAAGGTGCAGCTTTTGGAACCAACAGAATTCTTAATTCCCTCTCATTTCTTTTTCTCTTCTATATGTTTTTTGATCTATCTTATCTTTGTTGAATAATTTGCATGTTGTTTCCTTCAAGTCCTTCATTAAAAACGTCAATTACATATCTATAAGCGTGTGTGTGTACTACATACATGTGAACCAGTGTCACCATTTTGAATGGTCAAACCGAACAAGATGGGAGAAATTTGTCTTGCGATTCTTCTATAAAGTAAAAGAATCTTTACTTTTTCTCTATTGTCGTAGCAATATAGAAAATATGAAATGTTGGTGATTATGACCATAGTGGTAGTGATGGGTATAATTGGTCTCACACTTCATTATTTTGTTATTTTTCATCCCTTGACAACTACATTAAGTGACACTACAAGTTGAAGCAAATGAAATTAGAGTTCCACGGGGACAAATCATGGCCAAGTTCATAGGCATATATCTAGGGCCAAAGAAAAGGACCCCATTGGTGTGCAAGAGGTGAGACCCTACAAAAACATGACGTCAAAAGTGTGGTTTTGCTAATTGATGAGATACTTTGACAAAACAAGCATTTCATGGTCACCCTAGCCATCATCTAGGGTCCACCCCCATGAAGAGGTGATCGATAGGAGTAGTAAATATCCCAACCACAACATTTTTTGTAAGATTTTCATATGGTAGAAAAAATATCAAGAAATAAGAAGAAGATATACCTTATCTTGGCGTTCCAAGTTCTCCATGATTTGAGATTCAAAGTATTTCTCGTGTTTATAACACACTATTTAAAATGATTTGTTGATTTTTTTAAAAAAAGAAATAAATCGTAAACCATAGGATGATGGAAAAGGACAGCCACTTGAGGATTCGTACACACGTGAATTTTATGCTTAGAGAACAAAATCATATCTTTAATATGTGTTGCTTGGACAACAAACTTTGCACAAAACACACATATTCATTTGACTTTTTGTTCTAGTGGGAGCCAGGATGGTTATTGCTTTGGTGATAACTACCCATAGTTTAACCCATACTCTCTATTTTCATCAGCAGAGAAATTCTACAATTTACCCATAAATTCTAGAGAATTAACAAGCTAAATATTTTCATTTTGATAAATCCTAAGAAAAATGTTAAAACAAAAATAAAAACAATAAGTTACTTTTTTCGATAAAGTACCAACCGACTGACCGAATCAAGTCTTACATCATAATTATTTACAGTCGGTTAAATGAGTTCGTTTTTGTTATTCATTTCGGGTTTGTGTTATATTCTTATTTTTTCTATATAAAATACCAGAAAAAATTACAATTCNATAGGATGATGGAAAAGGACAGCCACTTGAGGATTCGTACACACGTGAATTTTATGCTTAGAGAACAAAATCATATCTTTAATATGTGTTGCTTGGACAACAAACTTTGCACAAAACACACATATTCATTTGACTTTTTGTTCTAGTGGGAGGCAGGATGGTTATTGCTTTGGTGATAACTACCCATAGTTTAACCCATACTCTCTATTTTCATCAGCAGAGAAATTCTACAATTTACCCATAAATTCTAGAGAATTAACAAGCTAAATATTTTCATTTTGATAAATCCTAAGAAAAATGTTAAAACAAAAATAAAAACAATAAGTTACTTTTTTCGATAAAGTACCAACCGACTGACCGAATCAAGTCTTACATCATAATTATTTACAGTCGGTTAAATGAGTTCGTTTTTGTTATTCATTTCGGGTTTGTGTTATATTCTTATTTTTTCTATATAAAATACCAGAAAAAATTACAATTTAGGGAAATTATTATTATTATTTTGTCAATAAAGTCTAAATGTTTGAGATCGATCTAAGAAAGTTGAGTTTAACCCCAAATTTTTAAGAATGGTCCTCAATTAAACCATAAAGTTGAGTTTAACCCCAAATTTTTAAGAATGGTCCTCAATTAAATCATATTCCGAAGTTGACTTGATTAAATTGTGACTTTTAGACGATATTGAAAATTATTTTTCAGTATTGTAGAAAAAGCACAAAAAACTAAGAGAGAGAGAGAGAGAGAGAGAGGTATAGCCAAATTAGTGTTGCTTATAGAGTTTGAAGTGAGATTGTTTTCAATACATTTTGTCAGAGGACCACATGCGCTTATGGTATTCCTCCGATTACACTTCAGAAGCTAGAAGTAACTCAAAACTATAGTTAATAGTGCTCTAGTCTGAATTTTTTTCCAGAAAAAGATAGAAACCCTTTTGCTTAGCCAAGGATAAATCATCTTCAGAAAGCCAAAATTTCTTCAAATTGGACTGACATAAGGGAAAATAAATAGATACAAGGTTTAGGAAATCCTAAATTGTCCCCGAAAAAATCCACGACGTTTGACAATATATAAAGGAAAAAAAATACAAAATGAGACGAAAAGCCCCACAATGTCTATATTATGGAGCTTAGCTATAGTTCAAAGGTCAAATAAGTTGAGGTTACAATTAAAAGTAACACAACAACAACATAAATTTGCATAATATTTAATGACTCCACTTTCAGGACCCTAGATGTCGCGGCTACTCTCCTTGCTGGCTGGGAGAGACACTGATCCCATACCAGAAGTTGCAGAGAAGCCAACGCCATTTGAGTCGGGGGTGCCACATTCAGGAGATTTATTGCTCAGACTGTATGGTGCTGAGCTCATAGCCCTGCATGCATCAAAATGACATCTCATAAGGAAAGTAGTCTAACTGGCATGATTGAAGTTTTAACCCAGATAATATATTCTTTAACACATCAAACAATCCCACCACCGACCCTTCTCTCTGTTTCTACTTCTCTTTCTCCTCGGCTCATCACAAATGCTATCTGCCACTGAGAAACCTTCAAAATATATTGGAGGATGATACCTTCGCCATGAAGGAGGGTGGAAATAAGAGTTTTCTTGATACAAAAGTTCAAGACTTATACATTTCCAAGCTACTGTTCCAAGATCTTCCAGAAATCTACTAATTTTACAAGAAACAAGGAGACTTGTAGCAATTTAATGAAGTTGGGCTACACTCAAAAGTTCCTACACACTCCCCACAACCCCCTCCCCCCATAAATACAGAAAAACTAAAGAAGAAGAAAAAAAAGAACAAGAGGAAAGACAAGTCCAGCATTTTACCTTTCTTTACGCTTTTCCAGAAATCGGGCCAAGGATGCTTTGCGAGCTTGTGGAACGGCTGCATGGAAAACTCAAGTGTCATTCTACATGGTGGTTTTGAAGATTACAAAACTAACCGATAGTCATGTTGCTAATGGCTAGACTTATTTTGACGAATAGAATTGGGTGTTCTACCAGCGCTAAAAGTTCAAAGATCATTGAAAAAATTACCCAAAAGCTAATTAACAAAGAAATGAAAGTGGCAATGAAAAAATGCTGGTTAAGGAAAACAAAAATAGATGTTGAATGGAGTTCATGATGCTATTTATAGAACACTCCAATGAGTTCAACTATTCCCAACATATATTCAAGAAAAATGTTCCACTTCCCCTATCAAGTATAAATACAAGATCATNACAAAATAGATGTTGAATGGAGTTCATGATGCTATTTATAGAACACTCCAATGAGTTCAACTATTCCTAACATATATTCAAGAAAAATGTTCCACTTCCCCTATCAAGTATAAATACAAGATCATGGTTGCAGAAGCAAGGAAAGAATGTGCTAAGGACAATATTCTTTTCTTGGCTATTGTACATAAAACCAAAAATACTTTAAATGTATTATCAATACAAATTGTGGCGAAGCAAGAAAGTAAACCATAATATAAAAAGCCGCAGCCTATAAGTAGGTGAACATCAAGACACATTCATCCAAAGAAAGGAGGCGGCAGAGCTGTTTATAAAGAGTTTGCGAAAGTCTAAAATCAGTAAATTATTTATGCAATCATCATGATTAACTTATATATAATCTGATATTTAAACAGGTAACAGAATATGCCAATTAACATATTAATATAATCGATTACTTTTATCGGCATGACATACCTGATGGCATTATAGTAGTTGAAGCAACAGGCCCTAGTGGAGTAGCTATGTTTGGAGAGTCCACTTTGCTAACAGGAGTGGCTGTAACACCAACAGTTTTACCAGTCATTCCTTCATCTGTAGTACTAGACCCACCAGACTGACTAGCAGGATGTGAAGAAACAGACATTGGGCTTGAGAGACCAGAGCAAGGTGGTGTGTTATTTGTGGGCTGGTTCACAAAAACACCATCCCCTGCTGCCACTTTGGAGGCAGGGGCCTGAACTTGAGCTCTTGGTTGTGCCACACTAGAAGGAGCAGAAGACCCATTTCCAGCCAAGAACATTATTGCCTGAGCCTGGATAAAGATAACCAGTAGAAAACAAAAAATTCTCATGTTATCTTCATTGAAGATAAAAAGTCATACAAGTAACAATCGAGAGAGAGAGAGAGAGAGAGAGAGACTACCTTCTCAGGGGAAATATCATCATACACATTCACTGTACCCGCATAAAAGATAGTCAGTGGAGCAGGAGAGCCAGAGGGCTTGGATTTGAACCTATGAACGGTGAAACATTCCAAATAAAGTGTTAAGTTCATTAGTTGAATTTCTTTTTCTGTTCAGGCTCAAAAATATATTTTGTTATAATAGAAAAATACTCTCCAAGTAAAAAGAGCAAATTAGAATATAAGACCATTTCTTACCATGGTTCAGTGGTCCCTGCCATGGAACCACTTGAAGGGAGAATGGAATGAGAAGCCGTAACAGGAACTCCTCCGAGAAATTGTTGCTTCATGGTAGCACCCAAGAAGTTCGAACCAGCACCGGCAAAGTGGGCCTTGAAAAAAGGGTTGCCCATTGAAATTGGAATAGCTTGGTTGGAAACTGGAAGCATCTTAACATCTTGAGGAAGATGCACATTCTGTTGCACGGGATAAGCAGTCATTGAAAAATGAGTGCCACCTTGCCTATAGTGATTGATGCTTTTCTAAATAGTAAGAACAATAGGAGAAAAAGCAATCAAAAGATTAGTTGATCTGCCAAAAGTTCTTCAAGCATAGATGGAAAAAGTAACATAATCTTTCATTTAAATTATAGACAAAACAATTTATCTCTTAAATGGAGCCAATGTATCAAAAATAAAACAAAGTCCAATGACCTCATTTTCAGGAAATTTTCAAATATTAATTTCATGCCAATAATTAACAAGATTCTATTGAAAATAGGACAGTTCTAATTCTTTTCAAACCAAAATGGAGGATACAGAATTTGCATACAGTGCCCAAACACATCTAGATGGTAGAATTTTATATTTTTGAACAGAAAGGGTATATCAAACCTGGATATCACCGGATTGGCGTTTGTGAGTGGTGTCAAATGCCTCTACAGTCGGGACAGCCATGAATCCGGAAGAGGTAAGAGGATCAGACACAATCTTTGCCGTCTTCTCTTCTTGTGCAACCTTAAAGGACATGAAATGTGGCAGAGCAGAGACCTTGTTTGAGGAAGGCCAATGAACTGCGGATGCTTTGGAGAATGCTAGAAAACCCATAAAGATAAACAAAAATAATCAGACAGAATAGATTTATTTGACTACTAAATCATCCATGAAAGATAGAACTAGAGAAGAAAATCCATCATAGTTAAGTTGATCAAAANCGCTTTGGAGAATGCTAGAAAACCCATAAAGATAAACAAAAATAATCAGACAGAATAGATTTATTTGACTACTAATTCATCCATGAAAGATAGAACTAGAGAAGAAAATCCATCATAGTTAAGTTGATCAAAAATCAACTAAAGAGACTACTGAGTGAAAAATATTTTTCAAACATACTGAACTCTATTACTATATCCCCTTACCAAGCCAGAGAATAAATTTGTTTCTCTTGGTATCCAACAAAGTAAATGCCACAATTACCTTTCAAAGCATGATACAACAATTCTATGAAAGGGTTTTTTTTTTTTTGTGATTTATCTAAAGAAGATATTTGGCCTCACAAATTTAATTTCATCATGCCCTTCTTACCTCCACAAGCATTCCGTTTGGATAGTGCTCTAGTAGCTTATACTACTAGCACGACTTTGAAGATGTTATTGGGGGCATCCAAGCCCCAAAAAGTAGTTTCATTCATTTTCTTTAAATTTCTCATATGAAATTGATCCGCAGGCGAATTTTTTTGAAAAGAATTATTATGAATACATCACTAATTGAACCGAAACGCAGCCCTTTTCAGGGCAAGTAAAATTTATATATTAGCTTATTTCTTCATCCAAAAAGAGATATTATGACTAAATAACAATAAGCATAGCAATATAGTACCTAATACCTATATCAAACTTTCCAAATCTGCTTTCTATAGAAGCACCTCTGAATTAGGAAAGTTGTTTGATGGTAAATTGGTTAACAGCTAATTTGCCATAATAAATTGGTGTCAACTTGTTAAAATAAAGGGCCAAGTACACCAAACTAAGTTCTAACACCACATGCATTAAAGAACACTTCACACCCCCGGCGCAGAGTAGAACACCATCTTCCAGATATAACACAGCACTCAAAACTAAATCCAAAAAAAAAAAAGAATTTCACAGTACAATTTTCAACAATTCACTATTGTCAACCCCCCAAAAAAAATTCAAAAATGAACCCAAATTCCATTAAGCCAATAAAAATGAAATTCAAGNGATTTCACAGTACAATTTTCAAATATTCACTATTGTCAACCCCCCAAAAAAAAATTCAAAAATGAACCCAAATTCCATTAAGCCAATAAAAATGAAATTCAAGCATAATCATATGTGCGTGTGTGGGTGTGTGTTTTGGGGACTTACCAGAGTCTCTGGAGTTTTCAACTGCTTCTTCCTTGACCACAATCACAGAATCTTTTGAATTCAAACCCATGAAGTCTCTCTCCATTTCAGATATAAATTCAGTCACAAGAGAAAGAAAACACTAGAATTCAAGAATACCCAACTAATAATTCGAGTCAAAACCCCTCAAAATTCAGAAGATCAAACAGAGAATTAGCTCTCTTCTTTCTTTAATACCAAACCCTATGACCCAAGTCTACCAGAAAACCCTTTTGAAGCAAAACTTCAGCTAGAGAGAGAAGAGAGAGGAGAGAGAAATTGCGATTCTTTTCAGCCCAAATGCTTTAAAACGCAGCAAAAAGCAGAGAAAGGGAGAGGGAAGGAGGGAGGGAGGCAGAAGAAGCAAGTAGATTTATTTGGCGCGTGTGCTAAATAGTTTCCAGAGATGATCGGGGCCGTTGATTTTTTTCCTCCAAATTAAGGCCTCGTTTGGATGTTCAATAAAATAAAATTCATTTTCATTTTTTTTAATATTAAACTTCAGGTGACGTGTGAACCATTTTTGTGGTCACTTCTATCCTGGGATTGAAGATTCATCAAGGAGTATCTTTAATACTGTTGATATATAGCACTAGCAATGATCACCAAGGGGTGAACATGAGAGAGAGAGAGAGTAAAAACAGTTGAAAATTAGAGGGCATCCAATTGTTTTTGTAGACTGAAAAGTAAAAATAAATGATCAACATCAAAACTCCTAAGCCAATTTTTTTCCTTATTTATCAACAGTCGTTTTAAATTTATTTTAGAAATAAATATAGTATATCAATAGTCATCTTTACGGTATATAATTTGATGTTGGTGATAGTAATGATCTTATTTGATTTATGTCTCACAAAAATCAGTATTCAAAAATTATTTTTGAAAAGAATTTAAAAAATTATATTTTAATTTCTTTTTTTTGTGTCACATAACTTATTTGGATAATAATCTTAAAAATAATAAAAATAGAAATATGGGTGGTAGGCAGCCCAAAAGCAACGGAGTCTCGAGNGTTTAAAAAATTGTATTTTAATTTCTTTTTTTTGTGTCACATAACTTATTTGGATAATAATCTTAAAAATAATAAAAATAGAAATATGGGTGGTAGGCAGCCCAAAAGCAACGGAGTCTCGAGAGTGAGGTCACCAAGTTGTAACTCGCTTTCTTGAGAAAGTCAGCCAATTCCTTCGAAGAACGAAATTCAAGTTTCTGATCCAAAAGAAAAAAAAAAAGATATTTATAAGTGGTGGTGGTGGACTTGGTTCTAATGGAAGTGTGGTGATGTTTTTTAAATTGTGGAAATTTTATTTTAAAAAACAGAGAAAGTTACAATAACTTGTTTTCTAAATTTACTTATATTTTGTTCTCAATTTTCAAAAAATAAAAATAAAAAGTTGTTAGTCANATTTTGTTCTCAATTTTCAAAAAATAAAAATAAAAAGTTGTTAGTCAAACAAATTTTCTCTTATAAACTATTTTTGAAAACAAAAAATAGTTTTTGAGATGAAAAATAATCACCCCCCTATTTTTGCCATCTCTTTCTCTGTATAAGTTCTCTAGTTAAAATAAAAAAATATCATATAAAATTTATGCTTCATTCGATTCAAGTCAATGTGAAACTATAGGCCCCAATATATCCCAAGTATAGCACGCTATTATCTGTTGCACCACATTTATTTTCTATGACGATGCATGAATTCTTTTAAGACTTTAACCTAATTTCCATCTCATCCTACTACTTACTTTATTTTTGAATTCATACTCGGAAAGGTTTTTAGATCACACATTATATATGATATATCTCCCAAAAACAGCATAGTAAATGAATACTACGGGTCAGTGCCTAATAACATGCGCAGCTATTAAGAATTAGTTGGATGGATTTAACGTTTCTTTTACCTAATATAGTTAGTGTAAGGGATTTATTCGCGCATTCGAAATGTTATTTCTCTACAGAAAGATTTTGGCTAATCTGGCGTAAGCCTACGCTTTGTGCCAGTAACAGTCTTTACGTCTCTTCGGCCTGCAGGAACGCGTTCGTCTTACATCAGAAGAGAGTCGTCTTCTCTCCTTGCATATAAGTCTGGGCAGTACATGGAAGAGGTACCCACTAGCCACTTGAACAAGTACTGCTCGGGCTTATATGCAAGGGGGAGAGACAACTATTTTTCGATGTGGGACGAACGCACTCCTGCGGGCAGAACATAGGTAAAGGCTACTGGCACAAAGCGTAGGCTTATGCCAAGTCAGCCAAAATCCTTCTGTGGAGAGAGGACATCTCGAACGCACGGATAAATTCTTTACGGTTAGTATAATACCATTACAGTACCAAAGCATCATCGTTTTTTATATAATTTTTTATTTAATAAAAATGTAATAAATATTATTTTTATAAATTTCAATCAACGATTATAAATTATTCAAATTAAAATTAACGATCAGAATTATACAAACGCGCTCAATGAAAGGACAAGGGTTACCGATGGATCAGGTAAATGACCGGCTAGTCCGGTAACGCAACACGTGCGCGAGGTTAAATCACACATAACAAAGCACCAGACCCACCTGTCGGTGGTACCACGTTTTCTCTACCGACCTTTACTGAGAGATTGCCACGTGTCCACCTAGATTTAATAGTAACTAGGCGTCACGTGGACTTTGCCAACTATTTGAAACAGATTAATTGAAGAGAAAAGATAAAGTCACCGGTACCACAAAAAAAAAAAAAAGTATTTTAATATTGTATCAATGTATCCCCACAAACAAGCCCAGTGAATTTTTTTAAAAACTTTGAATTTCACTTCTAATTGTTGAAGCAAGAATGATTATCCTCTTTCTCTCTCTGTCAGCCCTCGAACCCACAATCTAGTTGTTGGAGTTTGAGGTCTACAACCACCAAATTAGAAAGAAGGCCGGTAAAAATGATTATCCCCTTAGAATCGATTTATATATATATATACACACACTCTTTTGTTTAACGATTAAGGTTATTTGAATTAATTTTTGTGTATTTTGATAAAAAAAAAATTTTTTTGTTTGGTCAAAGCAAGACTATTCATGTCAAATTATTTATAAAAGATAAATCACTCATAACTTGACCCTAATATATTATTAAAATTTAAATATAAGACATTTAAATATACAAATACTCTTTTGGCCTACCCTTAGATTTGTTGTATTGAATATTTAATCCGTCTCCTAAAGTCACATGCGGGGAACGAAGGTTTGCTTAACATGGTGACACGTATAAAAATTGTGAGCATGAAGTTCTCGTGAGGGGTTGTGCTTGTGGATAAGANCGGATAAATTCTTTACGGTTAGTATAATACCATTACAGTACTAAAGCATCATCGTTTTTTATATAATTTTTTATTTAATAAAAATGTAATAAATATTATTTTTATAAATTTCAATCAACGATTATAAATTATTCAAATTAAAATTAACGATCAGAATTATACAAACGCGCTCAATGAAAGGACAAGGGTTACCGATGGATCAGGTAAATGACCGGCTAGTCCGGTAACGCAACACGTGCGCGAGGTTAAATCACACATAACAAAGCACCAGACCCACCTGTCGGTGGTACCACGTTTTCTCTACCGACCTTTACTGAGAGATTGCCACGTGTCCACCTAGATTTAATAGTAACTAGGCGTCACGTGGACTTTGCCAACTATTTGAAACAGATTAATTGAAGAGAAAAGATAAAGTCACCGGTACCACAAAAAAAAAAAAAAGTATTTTAATATTGTATCAATGTATCCCTACTAACAAGCCCAGTGAATTTTTTTAAAAACTTTGAATTTCACTTCTAATTGTTGAAGCAAGAATGATTATCCTCTTTCTCTCTCTGTCAGCCCTCGAACCCACAATCTAGTTGTTGGAGTTTGAGGTCTACAACCACCAAATTAGAAAGAAGGCCGGTAAAAATGATTATCCCCTTAGAATCGATTTATATATATATATATACACACACTCTTTTGTTTAACGATTAAGGTTATTTGAATTAATTTTTGTGTATTTTGATAAAAAAAAAATTTTTGGTCTGGTCAAAGAAAGACTATTCATGTCAGATTATTTATAAAAGATAAATTACTCATAACCTGATCCTAATATATTATTAAAATTTAAATATAAGACATTTAAATATACAACTCGTATGTGTTACTCTTTTGGCTTATCCTTAGATTTGTTGTATTGAATATTTAATCCTTCTCCTAAAGTCACATGCGGGGAACGAAGGTTTGCTTAACATGGTGACACGTATAAAAATTGTGAGCATGAAGTTCTCGTGAGGGGTTGTGCTTGTGGATAAGAATTGGGCTGACTAGGTCAAGTGGCAAGTGGGCTGGAACTATTTGGCATGTTCTAAGAGTCATGTTTGCACGTGGGGTTAAATTAAAGATAAAAGAGGGGTGGGGGTGTAATTATGTCTAAGTGGAGCCCCCAATAACGATAGGGTGTGGGGATAGGTGTGCTCTTTTTCAAATTTAATTTTTATTGTGTGAAATACATATGGTATGTGGTGCTTATTGGGGTTTTTCACAATTTAAATCATGAAAGATTTTAAGTTTTTTTACCCGCTGTGGGTTCTAAATTTTCATGTGTGATAGATATTTATCTATAAAACCGTTATTACCCCTAAAGAAAACCCGACATAGGGCCCAATTTTTTTTGGTGTCGTAAGGGAGGAAGTGACCTTTTTAATGCATACTCAGTCGTCCTGGCGTAGCCTCACTAATTTGTTTTTGATTGAAGCATCAAGTAGTGCAACTCGATTTTATTTTGTATTTTTAAAGATTAAATTTTTTATATTGTACATTTAATATATTAAAAGTATTACAATGTGATACTTCTGTCACATTGTAATACTTATGAAAATGTNCGGATAAATTCTTTACGGTTAGTATAATACCATTACAGTACTAAAGCATCATCGTTTTTTATATAATTTTTTATTTAATAAAAATGTAATAAATATTATTTTTATAAATTTCAATCAACGATTATAAATTATTCAAATTAAAATTAACGATCAGAATTATACAAACGCGCTCAATGAAAGGACAAGGGTTACCGATGGATCAGGTAAATGACCGGCTAGTCCGGTAACGCAACACGTGCGCGAGGTTAAATCACACATAACAAAGCACCAGACCCACCTGTCGGTGGTACCACGTTTTCTCTACCGACCTTTACTGAGAGATTGCCACGTGTCCACCTAGATTTAATAGTAACTAGGCGTCACGTGGACTTTGCCAACTATTTGAAACAGATTAATTGAAGAGAAAAGATAAAGTCACCGGTACCACAAAAAAAAAAAAAAGTATTTTAATATTGTATCAATGTATCCCTACTAACAAGCCCAGTGAATTTTTTTAAAAACTTTGAATTTCACTTCTAATTGTTGAAGCAAGAATGATTATCCTCTTTCTCTCTCTGTCAGCCCTCGAACCCACAATCTAGTTGTTGGAGTTTGAGGTCTACAACCACCAAATTAGAAAGAAGGCCGGTAAAAATGATTATCCCCTTAGAATCGATTTATATATATATATATACACACACTCTTTTGTTTAACGATTAAGGTTATTTGAATTAATTTTTGTGTATTTTGATAAAAAAAAAATTTTTGGTCTGGTCAAAGAAAGACTATTCATGTCAGATTATTTATAAAAGATAAATTACTCATAACCTGATCCTAATATATTATTAAAATTTAAATATAAGACATTTAAATATACAACTCGTATGTGTTACTCTTTTGGCTTATCCTTAGATTTGTTGTATTGAATATTTAATCCTTCTCCTAAAGTCACATGCGGGGAACGAAGGTTTGCTTAACATGGTGACACGTATAAAAATTGTGAGCATGAAGTTCTCGTGAGGGGTTGTGCTTGTGGATAAGAATTGGGCTGACTAGGTCAAGTGGCAAGTGGGCTGGAACTATTTGGCATGTTCTAAGAGTCATGTTTGCACGTGGGGTTAAATTAAAGATAAAAGAGGGGTGGGGGTGTAATTATGTCTAAGTGGAGCCCCCAATAACGATAGGGTGTGGGGATAGGTGTGCTCTTTTTCAAATTTAATTTTTATTGTGTGAAATACATATGGTATGTGGTGCTTATTGGGGTTTTTCACAATTTAAATCATGAAAGATTTTAAGTTTTTTTACCCGCTGTGGGTTCTAAATTTTCATGTGTGATAGATATTTATCTATAAAACCGTTATTACCCCTAAAGAAAACCCGACATAGGGCCCAATTTTTTTTGGTGTCGTAAGGGAGGAAGTGACCTTTTTAATGCATACTCAGTCGTCCTGGCGTAGCCCCACTAATTTGTTTTTGATTGAAGCATCAAGTAGTGCAACTCGATTTTATTTTGTATTTTTAAAGATTAAATTTTTTATATTGTACATTTAATATATTAAAAGTATTACAATGTGATACTTCTGTCACATTGTAATACTTATGAAAATGTATAAGATACTCTCCACATATATCGAATAATTAATAAAATATTTAACATTATTAGATATTTATCTAAAATTCCTTAGATAATTGTATCTCCATGATGGATACATTTGACATATATTTAGTGGGTTATGTAGAAATCATGAACCAATGGGCATTTGTACTCTATTTTTTAAAGATTTTATAGTATCATTATATTCGTATTGTATCGTATCATACTCTCATCCCATTTTTGTATTTGTGCTTTCTAGATAGAAAGGAATATGCAAGTTATNAGCACCAGACCCACCTGTCGGTGGTACCACGTTTTCTCTACCGACCTTTACTGAGAGATTGCCACGTGTCCACCTAGATTTAATAGTAACTAGGCGTCACGTGGACTTTGCCAACTATTTGAAACAGATTAATTGAAGAGAAAAGATAAAGTCACCGGTACCACAAAAAAAAAAAAAAGTATTTTAATATTGTATCAATGTATCCCTACTAACAAGCCCAGTGAATTTTTTTAAAAACTTTGAATTTCACTTCTAATTGTTGAAGCAAGAATGATTATCCTCTTTCTCTCTCTGTCAGCCCTCGAACCCACAATCTAGTTGTTGGAGTTTGAGGTCTACAACCACCAAATTAGAAAGAAGGCCGGTAAAAATGATTATCCCCTTAGAATCGATTTATATATATATATATACACACACTCTTTTGTTTAACGATTAAGGTTATTTGAATTAATTTTTGTGTATTTTGATAAAAAAAAAATTTTTGGTCTGGTCAAAGAAAGACTATTCATGTCAGATTATTTATAAAAGATAAATTACTCATAACCTGATCCTAATATATTATTAAAATTTAAATATAAGACATTTAAATATACAACTCGTATGTGTTACTCTTTTGGCTTATCCTTAGATTTGTTGTATTGAATATTTAATCCTTCTCCTAAAGTCACATGCGGGGAACGAAGGTTTGCTTAACATGGTGACACGTATAAAAATTGTGAGCATGAAGTTCTCGTGAGGGGTTGTGCTTGTGGATAAGAATTGGGCTGACTAGGTCAAGTGGCAAGTGGGCTGGAACTATTTGGCATGTTCTAAGAGTCATGTTTGCACGTGGGGTTAAATTAAAGATAAAAGAGGGGTGGGGGTGTAATTATGTCTAAGTGGAGCCCCCAATAACGATAGGGTGTGGGGATAGGTGTGCTCTTTTTCAAATTTAATTTTTATTGTGTGAAATACATATGGTATGTGGTGCTTATTGGGGTTTTTCACAATTTAAATCATGAAAGATTTTAAGTTTTTTTACCCGCTGTGGGTTCTAAATTTTCATGTGTGATAGATATTTATCTATAAAACCGTTATTACCCCTAAAGAAAACCCGACATAGGGCCCAATTTTTTTTGGTGTCGTAAGGGAGGAAGTGACCTTTTTAATGCATACTCAGTCGTCCTGGCGTAGCCCCACTAATTTGTTTTTGATTGAAGCATCAAGTAGTGCAACTCGATTTTATTTTGTATTTTTAAAGATTAAATTTTTTATATTGTACATTTAATATATTAAAAGTATTACAATGTGATACTTCTGTCACATTGTAATACTTATGAAAATGTATAAGATACTCTCCACATATATCGAATAATTAATAAAATATTTAACATTATTAGATATTTATCTAAAATTCCTTAGATAATTGTATCTCCATGATGGATACATTTGACATATATTTAGTGGGTTATGTAGAAATCATGAACCAATGGGCATTTGTACTCTATTTTTTAAAGATTTTATAGTATCATTATATTCGTATTGTATCGTATCATACTCTCATCCCATTTTTGTATTTGTGCTTTCTAGATAGAAAGGAATATGCAAGTTATTTTTCCTTTATTATAGCAGACGTGGGACTCAAAAAGGAAGAGTAAACATTGTGCTGACATGAATTTCTCTAAAGTTGAGAATCTTGAATACTATCAGTCAACCTACACGAAATTTACACGAATTTATCAAATTTCAGTTCCTAAATCGGATTAACAAACGAGACTTCCTTTAATTAAAAAGTCGATACAATTAAACTATACACGATACGATTTCTATTATATATGATACTTGAAAGATATTCATACAAAACATTAAAAGTTAATAATCAAGCCATAACCATTCATATTTGCATTACATAGTAAGCCACAACTTTGTGATAAGATAACTCCAGGAAAGTTTAAGTGGTAATAGAAACGAGTTATGAATCTAGACGTCTTAAGTTCAATCTTGAGAATCATTGGTGTCAAACTATAAGGGATTTATCTCTCATGAATACCTTAATTCCGATTTGAATGATCGGACCAGAAAAAAAATTAATCAAGATGCATATAAATTAATCCAAATAATTTTAACCGTTGAACTAAAAAAAAAAATTGTGTCAAGCCTAAGTTATATATTAGAAATAAGTGTGGAATAAGTATGGATACATGTGCAATGCACGTACGAGCCCATGATTAATGAGCTGTGTTTTTAGTATATTTTTATTTAATGTGACTGAAAGGATGTATAAATTATGAAAGATAATAATGGAGAAGAAAGAAAAATAGAAAAAGGTAAAGAGAGTGGGAGAAAGTGGGGCCACCAACATCATGATAATTATATTGAAAAGCAATTAAACCCCTTTTTTCTTTCAAAGCTGACCAGCTAACATGATTATTAACAGGAATTCAAAGAGTTTGTATTAGTGGTGGACAATGGCAGCGTCAACTTGCGTACTGACGGTTAGATCATAGATGGTGGAGAGAGAGAGAATAGGTGATTCTCCAAACAGGAAAGTCGACGGTACCGTACCGTCAATCGTAACTTTTATAGCGAAATTATAATTTAAAACATAAAAATTACGACTGTTTAGGAGAAATTTATGATCGATCAAGAGAATCATGATCGATCACAGATACATATGATTGATCATCAGGGACAGAGTTAAAAAAATACTTTAGAGTGGACATATTAATAAATTTTAATTTTGTTTTATCAATGTTATAGACTTAATTCGATCTAACTGTTATTTTAGTTGTAAATTTTAATGTTAAATATAAGTCTATTTTCAATCAAAGGGGTGCATTGAATTATGTTATCAAATTAGATTTAAATAATTTTTTTCATTTTTTTCAATTGACCACATAAGTTCATAAATTCATATTTACTATAATTATGCGTAAAAATTCATTAAACATAAAAAATTAAAAAATAATTTAAATGGAATCAACAAACAAAAAATAAAAGTAAATTAATTAAAACTTCGTATGAGATTAATTATTATCATTTCACAATTGAATCTGATTATTGTTTATCATTTAAAAGAATTACAAACCAATGATATCAATAAATACTTTTTTTCTATATAGAAAATGGTAATAACAATATTTCATTTATTACCCTGTAATTTATTACATAATGACGCTAATTTTTTATACAATAACAAAATAATCCTATAATTTAGAAAAATGATCGTGATATGTCTAAAAATTATTCGGACATGTCTATGTCTAAAAATTTAAGAATAATAGTAATTGCATCTAATTTGAAATTTAATTTTATATTTTGAAAAATTATTACTTAACCTTAAATAGTTGAGACATCGTACATTAGTTGTGTCATTTTCAAATTGACATACATATCTCGTGAAGTAAAACCGCAAAACTAAAACCTTTTTTTAAAAAACCAAACCTACCATCCATGAGCTTCTTAAAAACAAAAAATCTAATAGATCCACAATAGTTTTAAACAAATAAAAAGCTAAAAAGAAATGAGATATTTCGTTATATAATGCCAATTAAATATTTTTGTCATTTAAAATTAGACTATTTTTATTTGATATTGACTCAATCTGTTAAATTTTTCTTTCTTGCCGATAAATCATGTTATTTTTGAATTCATATTAATAATTAACAAATTTTGTGTTAGGTGGTTATGCATCGTGTTGCAAACCATCACCTCATTCTACTTTCCATCAACGTCTTCAACTTGAAATTGGAACAAAGAATCTGAACTTCTACAATTTTTTTTCTCTTACAAGTAAATGGATCGAATTTTGATCCGAATAAAATTAGTCGGATATGATTTTTTTTTTCCTGATATTATATATTTTATGGATGTAGATTTGGATATATCTATATCCGTTTTCGATCCAATATATATAAGAAATTAATTTTTTATATTTTTTTTATCGAATTGGATTTGGATCCCCTTGATTCCATTTTCCATCGTGTCAAAAGATTCTCACCCTTTATTAAAGAAAAACCTGTCACAAAAAGCGAAGAAGAAGAAACAAAAATGGTGATGCTATTTCAAATGTGCCATTTTCTAGGTATCCTTTTGATTATTTATGACCAAAGTAAAACAAAAGCCAACTAGACTAAGGTTTCATCATTAACTGTTAAATATAGTTTTGTTGGGCCATGCATTTTTTAAATCTCAAATATAATACGGATTACAATATTCAATTGATATTTATCTAGGCTTAGGATTTCTTTAATCCCGATTAAGTTCAATATTAATTTACTAATTTGCGAAGGCCTTTTGAATATTAATTGAATTTATTAAAGTCAATTAATGAAACTTATTAAATGGGAGATTTAACTTAACCGAAATTCAAAAAATTTAAAAATGTTGTATAAAGTATCAAATTCAACTTGAAGTGGGAATCAAAGCTTGAACACTTGGATCTAGATTTTTTTTTTTGGGAGGAGGAGGAGGAGGAGGAGGAGGAGGAGGAGGAGGAGGAGGAGGAGGAGGAGGAGGAGGAGGAGGAGGAGGAGGAGGAGGAGGAGGAGGAGGAGGAGGAGGAGGAGGAGGAGGAGGAGGAGGAGGAGGAGGAGGAGGAGGAGGAGGAGGAGGAGGAGGAGGAGGAGGAGGAGGAGGAGGAGGAGGAGGAGGAGGAGGAGGAGGAGGAGGAGGAGGAGGAGGAGGAGGAGGAGGAGGAGGAGGAGGAGGAGGAGGAGGAGGAGGAGGAGGAGGAGGAGGAGGAGGAGGAGGAGGAGGAGGAGGAGGAGGAGGAGGAGGAGGAGGAGGAGGAGGAGGAGGAGGAGGAGGAGGAGGAGGAGGAGGAGGAGGAGGAGGAGGAGGAGGAGGAGGAGGAGGAGGAGGAGGAGGAGGAGGAGGAGGAGGAGGAGGAGGAGGAGGAGGAGGAGGAGGAGGAGGAGGAGGAGGAGGAGGAGGGGGAGGGGAGGGAGAATAGTAGTCATTAGACCAAACACTAACCCCAACAAAAACATATTTAACTAATTAATTTAGTTGTTTTTTTTTGTCTTGTACTCTCTTTTCTTCGCAACTAGAATTAATAAATAAAATATTTTAATAAAAAAAATTCTAATTTTTTTTTGAAAATTATATAAATAGGAATGGGTACGGACACAACATGTGTGCCACGATTTTTAGTTTTCAATAATTTCTATATTTTAATAAACAAATTTCCAAAAAGTTTTGAAAATTATATAAATAGAAATGAGAACAGACATATCATGTGTACCACGATTTCTAATTTTCTATAATTTCTAGGGTAGATAAGATTAAACTCAAGTTAATAATGTCGTGGGGACTTAATGCTTTCCAATTATGAGTTCACAAGATAATGGCGGACCATATCTTGATTATAGTTGATTGTGAATGACTAAATTATGTACAAGTTAATTGCACCCAAATATAAAAAATGTTTTTATTTTCTTGNATTTTTTTCAATTGACCACATAAGTTCATAAATTCATATTTACTATAATTATGCGTAAAAATTCATTAAACATAAAAAATTAAAAAATAATTTAAATGGAATCAACAAACAAAAAATAAAAGTAAATTAATTAAAACTTCGTATGAGATTAATTATTATCATTTCACAATTGAATCTGATTATTGTTTATCATTTAAAAGAATTACAAACTAATGATATCAATAAATACTTTTTTTCTATATAGAAAATGGTAATAACAATATTTCATTTATTACCGTGTAATTTATTACATAATGACGCTCATTTTTTATACAATAACAAAATAATCCTATAATTTAGAAAAATGATCGTGATATGTCTAAAAATTATTCGGACATGTCTATGTCTAAAAATTTAAGAATAATAGTAATTACATCTAATTTAAAATTTAATTTTATATTTTAAAAAATTATAACTTATACTTCAAAAAAATTATAACTTAACCTTAAATAGTTGAGACATCGTACATTAGTTGTGTCATTTTCAAATTGACATACATATCTCGTGAAGTAAAACCGCAAAACTAAAACCTTTTTTTAAAAAACCAAACCTACCATCCATGAGCTTCTTAAAAACAAAAAATCTAATAGATCCACAATAGTTTTAAACAAATAAAAAGCTAAAAAGAAATGAGATATTTCGTTATATAATGCCAATTAAATATTTTTGTCATTTAAAATTAGACTATTTTTATTTGATATTGACTCAATCTGTTAAATTTTTCTTTCTTGCCGATAAATCATGTTATTTTTGAATTCATATTAATAATTAACAAATTTTGTGTTAGGTGGTTATGCATCGTGTTGCAAACCATCACCTCATTCTACTTTCCATCAACGTCTTCAACTTGAAATTGGAACAAAGAATCTGAACTTCTACAATTTTTTTTCTCTTACAAGTAAATGGATCGAATTTTGATCCGAATAAAATTAGTCGGATATGATTTTTTTTTTCCTGATAATCAAAACTTNTGTCTAAAAATTATTCGGACATGTCTATGTCTAAAAATTTAAGAATAATAGTAATTACATCTAATTTAAAATTTAATTTTATATTTTAAAAAATTATAACTTATACTTCAAAAAAATTATAACTTAACCTTAAATAGTTGAGACATCGTACATTAGTTGTGTCATTTTCAAATTGACATACATATCTCGTGAAGTAAAACCGCCAAACTAAAACCTTTTTTCAAAAAACCAAACCTACCATCCATGAGCTTCTTAAAAACAAAAAATCTAATAGATCCACAATAGTTTTAAACAAATAAAAAGCTAAAAAGAAATGAGATATTTCGTTATATAATGCCAATTAAATATTTTTGTCATTTAAAATTAGACTATTTTTATTTGATATTGACTCAATCTGTTAAATTTTTCTTTCTTGCCGATAAATCATGTTATTTTTGAATTCATATTAATAATTAACAAATTTTGTGTTAGGTGGTTATGCATCGTGTTGCAAACCATCACCTCATTCTACTTTCCATCAACGTCTTCAACTTGAAATTGGAACAAAGAATCTGAACTTCTACAATTTTTTTTCTCTTACAAGTAAATGGATCGAATTTTGATCCGAATAAAATTAGTCGGATATGATTTTTTTTTTCCTGATAATCAAAACTTGATATTATATATTTTATGGATGTAGATTTGGATATATCTATATCCGTTTTCGATCCAATATATATAAGAAATTAATTTTTTAAAGAANTTTGGATATATCTATATCCGTTTTCGATCCAATATATATAAGAAATTAATTTTTTATATTTTTTTTATCGAATTGGATTTGGATCCCCTTGATTCCATTTTCCATCGTGTCAAAAGATTCTCACCCTTTATTAAAGAAAAACCTGTCACAAAAAGCGAAGAAGAAGAAACAAAAATGGTGATGCTATTTCAAATGTGCCATTTTCTAGGTATCCTTTTGATTATTTATGACCAAAGTAAAACAAAAGCCAACTAGACTAAGGTTTCATCATTAACTGTTAAATATAGTTTTGTTGGGCCATGCATTTTTTAAATCTCAAATATAATACGGATTACAATATTCAATTGAGATTTATCTAGGCTTAGGATTTCTTTAATCCCGATTAAGTTCAATATTAATTTACTAATTTGCGAAGGCCTTTTGAATATTAATTGAATTTATTAAAGTCAATTAATGAAACTTATTAAATGGGAGATTTAACTTAACCGAAATTCAAAAAATTTAAAAATGTTGTATAAAGTATCAAATTCAACTTGAAGTGGGAGTCAAAGCTTGAACACTTGGATCTAGATTTTTTTTTTTGGGAGGAGGAGGGGGAGGGGAGGGAGAATAGTGGTCATTAGACCAAACACTAACCCCAACAAAAACATATTTAACTAATTAATTTAGTTGTTTTTTTTTGTCTTGTACTCTCTTTTCTTCGCAACTAGAATTAATAAATAAAATATTTTAATAAAAAAAATTCTATTTTTTTTTGAAAATTATATAAATAGGAATGGGTACGGACACAACATGTGTGCCACGATTTTTAGTTTTCAATTATTTCTATATTTTAATAAACAAATTTCCAAAAGGTTTTGAAAATTATATAAATAGAAATGAGAACAGACATATCATGTGTACCACGATTTCTAATTTTCTATAATTTCTAGGGTAGATAAGATTAAACTCAAGTTAATAATGTCGTGGGGACTTAATGCTTTCCAATTATGAGTTCACAAGATAATGGCGGACCATATCTTGATTATAGTTGATTGTGAATGACTAAATTATGTACAAGTTAATTGCACCCAAATATAAAAAATGTTTTTATTTTCTTGACACTCACAACGATGGATTTAATCTATTCCTCGTGTATGTAGAATGAAACCGTTATACCACTGATCAGACTAAAATCTATATTGTATTTGTAGGTTAAGAATTCCTTAAGTACTAAGATAGCAAATTGTAAGAGCTTTGGCTGTGTTTTATTCCATTTTTTTTGCGCTATGTCCATAAATTTATAATATAAAATAGGGCAGATTTCAATAAACTAATCCGACAGTTTCAAATAAATTCATCCAACGGCTATTAACATTTTTTTTAAAACCATTCATATTACACCGTACTTTCAGCCACGAATTACTCATAGTAAACCAAAATATAGCATGTGTATAAAGACACCGGTCTAAAGTATTCGTTGTGCCCTATGTGTGTGTCCTGTTCTGATCCTACTTTCTTCAAAGCTAGATCAAAAGAATAAAACTTTGTGGATGGTGTGGGGGTGCATAACCAACCATGAGCATCAACATTGTTGTTATATTTTATACCTAACCCCCCACTCCCACCCCCACCCCCACCCCCAAACAAAGGAAACAAAAGAGAAGTGACAAGAAAAAAATGTAGATGATGACAATTTTAATCCACTTGCACACATGTTTTTAATTTGTTGGGTAGATAAAAAGGAATGTTATACAAATATATAAAACTAATTTACTATTTTTATTCAATGATATGACATGTTTACCATATTAGTAATTACAAATATAAAATCAGGTGTAATAAAATACATCCTACACTTTTATATTTTGCGGCATGTTAGTTCCACCTTTTAGCACAGTATTTTTAAGATTTAAAAAAATCACGTATTAATTTAAGAAAAT